>ML780202.1:341787-356116 GCA_009831015.1 Picea engelmannii
CATAGCCATATTTTTACTTTCAACATTTCTTGCCACCTTAAATGCATTCTTCAATGATTTGGGTTCCCAAAGGCGAACCTCATGTTGAATGTTATCCTTTAAAGTTCCTATGAATACATCAATCAAGTGCTCATATGGAATATGTGTTACCTTTATATTCAATCTTTGGATGTTCTCAATGTGCTCGGTAACTAAACCCTTTTGCTTGAGATTTATCAATTGGCTAAAGAAGGTATTGCTCCTTGTATCCTCATACTGTGCTATCATTTATTCCATGAAAATTGTCCAAGTGACGAGTGATTTGCGAGAACAAAGCCATCGATACCATACAAATTGATTGGGTTCTAAATATAAAGAAGCAATTCGTACCTTTTGTGTATGTGGCACATTATGTAGATCAAAGAATTGCTCCATCTGAAGTATCCATGTGATTGGATCCTTTCCATCAAACTTCCTCATATCGATCTTAGGAATGTGGTTGGTCTTCAACCCAAAGTTGGAGTTTCTACATTCTTGATTCACCTTCCTTGTGTCGTCATCATGAATTTCATGGGATGCATTTTCACTTTCAGGTGTTTTCTCTGTTAAGAAATTTTTCAATAATTCCATGATCTCCTCTTTTAAACCATCCATCTTTTCCTCCAACTTAGCCTCCATCTCTTGTAGTTCATCTTTTGTTACTATCTTCTTTTGTAAATCATTTATGTCCCTATGCATTTCTTCACCTTCATAAAGAGTCCAAGTAGGATTGTCTGGAGGCTTATTTGGTGTAGAAGTTCCCTTTTTGGGTGGCATGTTCACCAAGTATCACTTTTGAACCTTGATTTTGAGGTGGTTTTGCTAGACAATCTTTCTTCTATTGTATCTCCCAAGTTTCGACCCTTCTGGGTATGAAAATGTATTTTATGTAATTTTCTAATATTTATTATCTACAATGCCACAGGTTTGATCAAAATTGGATGTGCCAAGTGGAATTTACGGTAAATTCCCCACAACTTTTTGATTTTTGGCCTTTCCAGGAGTTCTCACTTGTATAGCATGCCTCGCCAAAAATAATTGATATAAAATTTTGAAACTCTCACCAGAAATACTACAGACTGTCCACTATCCAATGAAACTAGTCCCACTCAATTTGGATACTCTAGGAAGAAGTTAGGATTGTTTTACCTAGAACACCTTCTTGAGATTAGTCAATAGGACTAGTCATATACCCTATCTTCCACAGGGTGTATATACAAATGTAAGATGACCCAGAAGATGAAATATTTACCCCAGATACCTTACTAATTTATGTGAATAGACTCCATATTTCAAGTTCTTAAACGTTACAGAAACTATTTTATAGCGAAAATTCTGCAATGACTCAGTTCAGGATGATTCCAGAACCCTATATTTAATAGGTTGTATCTCTAAAATTATACATCCTCAGGAGCTATGTTTTTAACCCAACGTACCTTGATCCATATACTAAACATCCTCCAAGTCACTCCTTATGAAACATTGTATAAAAAAAGCTATAGCGAAAATTCCAAGGTGTCTAAGATGTAGCAGCGAAACCCCAAGACCTTGAGCTCTGATACCGTATGTTAAGAACCAAATATCAATATAGCATAGAAAAACCTCAGAATAAGTACTCAACACCTTGAAAAAGATATAATTTCAGATAGTAATCCTCTTTGAGGGTGCAACCTCCTTTTACCCCACATAAATGTTAAAGTACAAGATGATTCCAAATGAAAATGTATCCTTGGTATATATAGGAGACTAGGAGGTATAATTACAAATAATGGAATGAAGTCGACATAAATAAAATAAAATTACTAATGTAATATGCCCCAATTAAGGGGTAACGAGCCAATATTAGGGCCTAACAGACTAGTGCTTGAAAAATATACTACCCCAATGAATGGAAGCATGGAGGGTCTAGCTGAGGAGAAAAACAATTGTGAGCCCAAAGTACCACGGAGTGAAGTTCCCTGCAAGCCCAGATTGACCCGAGTTCCTTCCAACAGAAGGAAGAGGAGAGGTCCAGAACCTTCCTGAGTATAAAAAAGGCATGCAAGAATACACACAAAGGAAGAAAAGAAGGAGACCATGCCCACATAGGGGGTTGTGTGACCTAGATATGCAAAGAGAAAAGAGGAGAATGCGAGAGGATCTAGGGTTCTGAAGAAGAACTGAAGGATTAAGTTGTTTTGGTTAAAAGGAGATAATAGAGAAAGGATCTCTTAGAAATTTTAAAATTTCTCTAGTGATATCATGGCTTGGCACGAGGGTGGTCAAAGCATAAAGAACGAATGCCTTTGGGCCTATGGTTGGCTGGAAAGGAGAACACCCATATTCATTTGGTCGATGATTGACTGTAATAGATAATCATTTCATATACCCTGTGTACTATAACTGAAATGAATGGTTGGATGTCTATGCCTCTGACTAAAATTTTCATTGCATGATTAATATTAGTAATACTTATTGTTCTTCTGTGAACCCCTGCATTTGAATTTTTTCTATCTTCCTTGGCTTAGCACCAAGAGAACTATTAGACATGGGTATTCAAATGAAATTAGGAATAAGATTATGGTTTCAGTGCTGGTTGGAAAATATTTAAGGGAATTTTCCCAAGGATTGATTTTGTAATGAAAGAGTCGGTCCAGACGTCGTTGGAATGCTTTAGTCCCATCGACCCCTCAAATTTACCTTCACATGTTACTAAATTTGAGATCTGTGGATGGAGGGTGCCTCCTTTAATCCATTCGTCTATGTGACTGAGGGCTCATGCCCATGGTGCTAACCAAATCATGACTAAGAGTTGAGCGTGTAGCCTTGGAACTTGTCAGGGAACCCATATGACCAGGACCTTGGAACCCTTCGATAGGTATGAAAGGAGCTAAGCTATCTTGGCTTTGGGACTTCGGGAGTCTGGAGCTCTAGGATGTTCTAAATTTACCACATGCAAAACCAACCGAAGGAAACCTACTAGTATGGTTACTAGAGAGGCTGACCAACAACTAGTGGTTTCCTTAACTGTGACCATGGGATCCATCCCATCGTTCAACCCTAATCAACTTCTCACTCATGAAGTAACGCGAACCATAGATCTGAGGATATTCAGGATCTCCCCTGATCATTGGATTGACATCATGGACATTTAGCGTTGATCAACTCTAGGAGTAAAAAGGAAACTAAACATCCAAAACTCTGAACACCAAATTTTCAAAGGGATAAGGACCATCAATATGAGGATGCTTTGAGATCTCTCTTGACCATTTGATATAGACCTTGGTCAATCCAGTGCTGAGAAATCCGGGAGTAAAAAGGAAACTAAACAGCCAAAACCCTGAACATCAAAGTCACGAAGCAACAAAGGCCATATATATATGGATATACGTGTACCTATCTTGATTGTGGGATAAAAGTGTATTGGGAGGTTGCTGGCGGGAGTTCGAACTTCAAAGCTTCGAGATATTTCATAGGTAAGAGAGGCTGGATTCCCCCAGAGGCTATCAGTATGGAGTGATGTGGAACAATGATTTCACCCAGGGTGATGTGGAGCCATGATCGACATGACACGTTTCATCCTAATTCATGATTTTCAGAGACCTTATGTGCCAAATGGAACTTGACACGTGTCAACCGTCAATTGGGCCACATGGCATGTCCATATTTTTTCAAATGTCACCCCCTAGTGTGTAGTTGCCTGAGCTCATGGCTAATGGGACCCTAGGATTTTGGAACTCTAGGAGGCTTAGGGTGTTAGAATGTATGCTCCAATAGGGCCTAAGGCTAGAGCCATGTGGTAGGATTTTGGGGTTTCGAGACTTTGGAGGATATGCAAGTAGAGAAAAGGGCATTGAGTGCTAGAGTGCCAAAATCTCTTAATCCTATGCATCGAACGAGGGTGAATATCAACCATTGGATTTAACAGTGGATTGATCTACACCATGGATGCATGAGTGTTAGGGAACTCTAGGACTTCAGGATTCTGGGAATTTTTCAGACATGGACAGGAAGGATGAAGGGTCGAAGGCCTAGTAATCATGAAGGCATGGAGAACATTCCCTGTAATTGCCCCTCTAGTGGACATGTCATCACTAAAGGATAAAAAACTTGGTCGAGTTCATGCCAAGTGGGATGGTACAAATGAGGTGAACCCACGTGGGTGCCACATGTCCTTTGACCAATGATGCCTAAAAAGCTTCGGAAGGGCATAACTTCCAATCCAGATCTCAGATTTGAGTATGGCAACAGTTTTTGGAAATATCTTGATGATAAGAAGATGAAGAAGATCTCAGGAAGAGGATTCAATATGATTGAGAAAAGATAAATTCTTATTCCCCATCCCTTAAAAAGGTACTTAGGGGTCAGGTGTGTTACATAGTGGTATCTGAGTGGGAAACACCACTTCACTTGCTTGGGCTCACAAAAGAGTCAAGTGATTATTTTTATTTTGTAGAAAATTTTAAGGGAGAGGGCACCCTGCCCTACCTATCTAGTAGAGCATGATTCAAATAGAGGTCTTCCAGAGAACAATCATAAGACTAGTTTACCAAGGCTAAGATGAGCCTGTTGAAAGTATTATTGTCATATGGAAATTATCTGCATAAGTTCCTTGAGGAGAAGGACGCAGATTGAAATTCAGTTGGGATTTTACCCAACGAGATTGAATCATGCTAGAATGTGGCAGAACAAGCCTATCATTTATTTTGGAGAAATTATATCTAGTCCTACAAAAGTGGGATTATGCCGAGGGTAATTAATAAAATACCTTGGATTCAAATGGCATAAACATGTTTTAAGGAGTACTTGAGTCCAAAAGGAAAATTGACTGAATAGGTGGCAGGAATTGCCTAAAAAGTGGGCTTATGAAGCCTCTGTTAATTAAAAGTTTTGATTAAATGAAGGATTTGGAATTGGGAGAAAAATCCTCTATGTCTAGAGGCCTTATTGGAAAAGGTGAGATAAACCTACTTGACCTATTCTAACTGAAAAAATTGTTACTGGGGTAATCCCTCTTTGTAAAATAAAAGAAGTCATGAGGAATGACAATGAACCTCATGGAAGAAGTGAAATGACATGAGAAAGTTTGAAATCTCATGGAATGGGTGTGTCTAAGCAAGAGGAATGGGTTTGGTGACCATTTTCTTAAAAGGGAGAGAATGTGAAACTCTTTGGATATGAAGGAAACTGAGAAGCAAAGTTGTTTCTGGGTGTAGGAATTGTTGGGAAATGTTTTTCTAATCAAGATGATAAACAAAGATGAAAAAATATGGAGTGATTGAGCGAGAACTCACAACAAACTCCCTTTCTTGGTGGATAGAAAACTAATCTGCCAATTTTTTTTTGGGAGGAGAGTGACCTCCATCCTTGACTATTGCTGAACAAAAGGAATAATTATGCGTGTAATGGTTAAGGTTGATATACATTTACAACCTATCTTATGTTTTAATGAGAATAGGAAAAACAACTAGAACCTCTACAAAATTTTAAAAGGAAAGATATGGACTTTTTATCCAAGACTAATTATGATCTAGAGATACTCTGGAGTTTTGTATTAAAATACCTAGTAACTAACATACTTCAAAAATTGTATTTGGGCTTTAAGGAAATATTACAAATGTTATTTGACATTAAACTTCATTATAAATGAGGTAAAATGGTTAATGAAATGTTGATCCTAAATGTGGTAAGGGAAGTGTTGGAGGACTTCTAGATTACCAATGGGTCAGATTGACATCTAGAGGTGGATGGTATCCATATAAGGTATGACTTGATATGATCAAGTAGTGGTGAGAGGGAATCTAGAAAATGATTCCCTTGATAAAAATGTATGTTAACCAAAAATGGTTTGAGGCATGAAAGAGAATCTTGATAAGCTGTATTGTTTCCTTGGGAACTGTTGGAGTTGCCTAGATAATATTTATGGACTGTTGAATAATTTTATAATACCAATGGAAAGAATAATTTATTGCTAGTTGTTGTCATATGGAAATAGGGACATAATTATGAATATGTATCTTAAAATTTCCAGGTGGATATCATGTGGATGACTAAAATCTCTCAACTGAGAGGGAATCTCATTGTTGAGTGTATTTATGGGACTTATTATGAGAATAGCAGTAAGATCCTTGGGAGAAGGAACTAGAAGTCTTATATGTCCATGTGTATGAATTACATGGAAAGGGGGAAAGTAATGAGCTTGCATGATGGATGTTTATCTATGTTTATTTATTCCCGAGTTCATGGATTTAATGCATCATAAGGTTGCTTGATATAAGGAATGATATCAAGACTGGATAGATATGAATGAATGATGTTAAACATGCAAATGATGCACATGTATGGTGTATGAGTGAAATGTAAGGAAATAATTTCACTAGGAAAGATTGAATGAATACCATGGATGCATGGATGACTCTATTAATAAGAGTCGTAAAAGTTTTGTTTTAAATTATAGATTGAGGGGAATGTGCTCCATTCCCTCAGGAAAAGATAGTATAAATAGACGAAAGAGTAAATGAGCAAGGATGCTCTATTGTCATGATAAGAGGCAACACGATTATGCCTTTGAGGATCGCATGAGAATGATTGTGAACAATCATGAGTTGAGTTATTTTAAAGTAAATATGTATGTGAGTTGTGAAATATACCTATGGTATCTACACATAGGCTTATAATTATTCATGTGGTTAATTACATCATGCATGTAAGTTAACAAAATAAGGAATATGTGTGGATAAATAAGTTTGATGCATAACAAATATGCATTCTTATATTCCTTATGGAATATTTGGTAAAAAATTGAAGCTAACTCAAGGTTGAGGCCATCAAAGATAGAGATGGATATGGAATAAGGAAGTTGCATGCCAAAGAAGTTCCTTGTGAAGGAACTGTGTAAATACTCTGTGAGGAGAACATAATCAAAACCTTAATGACTGTTGAGAATTAAGCAGTGAGCTACAATTATATTTATATAAGAATCTTGGATTACCTTCTAAAACAAAATGTATGAGTGGAAGACTAAAAAATGAATGTTGACCATTTTGATAACTGAATAGTAATGTGTAGAATGCACGGGTTCATGATTCATTATGAACAAAAACTTTATTACTGGAGCATGTTGATGTATCCAATAGGTTAGGATGATCCTAACCAACGCTTTTTAAGGAAAATAGTATGGATATCCCAATAGGGAGTAAATTTCATAAGCAAAGAAGAAGAAAAAAAAGCCGGGGGGGGGGAGGAATACTTCTCTCGCCTTAAAACTCTGAATTTCTTAATAGAGTTATAAGCCTTAAAAGAGTAGTTGTGGAGACAAGTACAACTGGTAAAAGGGAAAATGAAAAAACATGTATAAAATTGGTTAAAACCATGAATGGGTAAGGGAAGCGAGGCCTTGGAGTAACTCAGCTGAAATGAGAAATCCCAGGTTGTGTAGAAGGAGTTGGAAATAAAAAGGGAAGATCCCTTAACTCCTTTCGTGTCGTAAATTATGTTTTCTCTGGGATGAGAAATTGGTGTGAAGATGAAAATAAATGTTTTGACACCATAGTAATGATGATTGTATGATTATAAAAACAATTGAGAATTGTTTTGGTTTCACTCATGAAAACATTAAGGATAATGTGATGAAGTGCATAAAGATACGCTAGGACATGTCCGAAACTATTTTGTTGATTGGAATGTTATGACACATGCATTTTTATTTTACGTGATGACTAATATAATTGTGATGTATGTCATGTGCAGAAAGAAATTGATACTGTTGGGAAAGATTGTTGAGCGGACTTTGGGAGCCCCATGAAGCACTATTGATGAGGTAAAAATCAGAAAAAAGGGTGTTAGCATCCAGAATAGGTATAAAAATGTTCATTCCTGTATGGCATAAGGTATGAAGGGACTTGGTGAGAATCCCTTCTGAAAATATTTCATTATCTTGCTGATATGTGAATAATTTTGAGTGGCTATTGTATGCCATTTCTACCCAAGAAGGGTAATATTCTTAGGAAAGAAGAATATGGATAATAGAGAGAGGAAGTCTATGCCAGTCAAGGATGAGTTATAATCCTTGCAAGAAGATGCATGAGTAAGGAGTACCATGGGTACAATGACCAATATAAGGATACTGGGAATACATGTGATCATAGTTAGCACATTGCATGGAATGCATTGAGGAAATGCATGTTTGCATAAGAGGGTAGCCAATGGATTTCCCATTAAGGAAGGAGGTCTTTCCAATACTCTAATTGAATTGTAGAGGTGTTAAAGAAAAGATAATTTTGGGTGGCCATGAGTGTTGGAACCCTAGTTACTAATGAAGGAAGAATGCTTGGGTGCATTCAAGATAAACTTTTAGTTTCATATGTGCTAATTTGGGATTGTGATCATCCTGTAGTGGGAAGCACATTCCTACTTTAAGAGTGAATAAGAATGATTAAACCTATGGTGAAGAGGTTGCTTGAGCTCCAACACACCATGGAAAAGTGATTTTCATAAGTATGGAAAAATTGAACCCAATGTAAGGGTACATTGGGTATGAATGTGGCCATGAATATTGGCACATTGATTAAATTCAACTGATATTTGAGTTGCATTTGGAAAATTTGGTATGTTGAAAGGATGCATACGTAAATGATGATATTTAATTTTGATATGTACCCTTGAATAGATGAAAATGACTTGGACTGTTAGTATGCATAGTTTTGAAAATATAATGTGCATGAAAACTAACAATTTGTTTGGCTCGGGAATGTTGAAATTGCAGGAAGAAAAGAGTCTTGGATATGGCAATGTTGTAAGCCCATAAGGAAGACCAATTGTCTATTGAGATAAAATTATATAGGAAGGAAAGTCCCATACTTGTGAATCTGGCTCTTGTGCAGAATAGATCTGAAAATAAATGTGGAATTTGGAAATCTGCGGGTGACAAATTTGCAAGAAAATTCTGAATTTGAAATTGATGATAATATCTCATAATTTTTGTATATATGTGATACATGTGATATGAAAAGGATATATATAGGGAGGACAGGTGAAGGATTTCAAGCTAGAAATCATGAAAAAGGAGATTTTTGAGACATGAGAACCTTGTGGTAAGCCATGATCGCCCTAGAATATGTTGTGTTGTGGAAACACAAGCGAGAGGGATGCATAGGTAGAGAAATTATAAGGGATGCCTCGATTGTAAGACTCAATGAATTATTTAGAACTCTTATTGTGCGATAAATCCTTGGAAAGGCAAGATGGATCACCTGAGGGACTGTATAACAGAGAAGGGGATGCTTGAGCCTTGGCCTGGAGGGTGAGAGACCGAAGGGTAGAGAAGACTTTGATAATTCTTATAAATTATTGATTGGGATCATGCACATAATGGGTATGTCAAGGAAAAAAAGTGAGCTAAGATAACAAGACAACCATATGGATGAAAATCCACGAATTGCACAGATAGGTACTGTGCTAGATTATGAAATATTTCCTCTTGAGTTTTGTACAACAATAATATGTTTTGGCATGAAATTGTGATTAATATGCTTGATGTAAAAACTTATTGAAGGAAGGTGATGAAGGCCAAGGGTCTAGAAAGGACCTGACCAAGGAAGAGGATCAATATTTTTGAAGTAGTTGAATGACAAAGGAATGATAGGTGTTACTGAGAAAGAACATTGAGGAAGGTGTTCCTTTTAAGTGAGAGGGGATTGTAATACCCATGTTTCCCCCAACTTGTAATTAATCATTAATCATGATTACCATTCTATGGCATGTGAACAATGCAAATGGATTATTGTTTATATTTCCAATAAATTATTGTGGGGGGGTGAAGCCTTAAAGTACTAGCCATGATATCACTAGAGGAATGAGTGAGGAAACTATAGAGAGGGTTCAATATGTTAAAATAACCCAAATTCTCTTTATTGAAATAATAAGTCTCATCCTTATCCTAAGGAAAAATCAATTAATGAAAAAAGGAATGGTGGTTGACCAATCGACTATCCAAATGAATAGAATCATGGAGGGTTTGGATTAGGAGACAGAAAACTGCCAGCCTGAAGTGCCACAAAGTTTTTTATGAATGCAACTATGTGAGATATGCTCCAATTTACAAACTTATGAGATGTGGATCATTGCAGCTATGTGAGACTTTCTCTCAACTTACAATCCTGAGAGAAATCCCCTAACAAGGGTATATGGTTGCTTCTCGAGACAGAGCTAGGAATGTAGGGATGACCTCCTCCATTCAAAGAGTTGAGAAGAACTCCAGATGATTATCCAGTGAGAAAGGCGATCTGCTGAGTTAGATGTGCCTATGGCTGAGCACAAGGTGAATGTGTGAAATCCCAAAGTGTTGGGTGCATCGTCATGTGAACATAAATGAAGATGATGTATTAGCCTCCTCTGAGAAGCAGAGTTGATGAGAAGACTCCAGATGATTCTCTTATGTGAGGTAGTGGGAAATAATATCTGTAGAGTGGAAATGCCTATGGACGATCACAAGTGAACGTGTGAATATCTTGTTCTTATGTGTAATGTAGTGAACCATAGATATGACACCCCCATGGATGTGCCCCTAGTGGATGAGCACTAGTGGGTGTATCATATCTTTTTCTATATATTGTTCAAGATACATACCTTCTTGTAACCCTATTTGCAATATAAAGGGTACAGGTATGCCCCACCTTAATTTGATTAATAATAAATGTAAAAGATAATTAATTTGGTTAATATTAATTATAATATAATAATAATTATAATTATAATTATAATGCGACTTAGAGAGGTTGGCCCTATTGAGCCAATAGACACTTCTGTTGATAGGTTTAGGTTAGTATAAGTAAAGGTAAAATCCCCATTTTAGAAACATATCTTTCATGTGAGTTTAGAAATTTCAGCAAGTACATTTACTTGGGAAAAGTGCGCACCTCTCTTGGGCACTAGTCTTCTAGGGTTTGAGCACCCTCTTGTGTGCTAGTTATTCTTGGTAGTGAAGACATTTCTCTTGAAGAATATAGAAAAGGATTTGGTTGGGTTTTCTTCCCTTGTTGAGAAGGGTTTCCTAGGATACTTCTTTTGTTCTTGTGAATGGTGTTTCTTCTTGTGATCTTGGTTGCTACAACATTATTGTCTATGGTTAAGTTAAATGATAAAATGGAATGAACTCCATGCTTACCTTAGCTTATTGAAAAATCAACATGGTATCAAAGCATAGGTCTTGAAGAACCCATTGCACAAGCTATAAGATTTTACCAATCATCCCTCCTCTTCTGCAGAACCGTACAACCCTCCTAGGGTTTCCAGAAAATCTGTACGGACCTCCTCTTTTGAGTGTTTCATCCCATAAAACTTGGACATTGAGGAAAATTTTGACATGGGAGAGTACTAACTTATCCAGGGCACCTCCAGAGACTCTTAGAATGAATTTTCGAGCATTTTGAAATTTTGTCCCTAGGGTTTCTAGGGTTTCATAATGTTCTGTAGATTTCTATTTTAGGGTTTCTGCAGCTCTATGAAGAAGCCTTCAAGATTACCTGTGTTCTTATAACTTATAAGGATTATCATTGGCAGTCATAAGACCAACAAAACCTAAGGTGTCTATCCTAGCCTATCCATTAGGTTTTCTAGCCCAGTTAACAAGGGTTTGTGAAGAATCTAAAATATGATGAACAAATCTATTGATGAATGGAAGGAAGATGACAACAAGACAAGGAAGCCAATCATATACACAAAATCTTACATTGAAGGGCCAGCTTTAAAGTAGCAAGATGAAAAAAGGTGACATCGTGACTATATTCTTCATGAAGATCTCAGAGGACAAAGATCAACCAGGTGCCATTGGAGAAATCATATCAACACCTTTAGGTATGCACTTGTATATTTATCATTTGTATCATTTCCATGAGGATAATTACAGGAGGAAGGAACCCTTTTGCTGAAAGTAATGGATTGATAGGGATCTCAGTGCATTCATAGGAAAAACACATTGGAAGTAAAGACTCTAGGTTTGATTGCTATAATTGTCATTCCTCTAACCTATATTTCTAAAGTTTGCTACATTACAAGTAGGTGTTGTAGCCGTGACAACATTCCTCAAATTGTTTTGATTATAGATATGTACTCATTATTCTCCTTTAGGAGATATTATTTTGTTGGTTCTTTTTGTTTTCTTGTTCCATATAGGATAACAAGAAAGGAATATGTCTATCTGTAACACACCCACTATCATAATTTAAAAATTTTGGGATTAATCTCCCATACATGAGAAATCTCCATAAACTCGTATTAGCGAGATGCCAATCCCAGATTCTATATCGGGATTCGGGGTTTCTAGTATCAAGATTCATTCACCCCCAAGACTCGCGATTCCCCGAATTCCGACGCGCTCCCTATGCATTAGATCTCTTGGTTCAGCTCCCGGATCCACAGGACCTGCTACCATATGTCCGCAGCCCTATAGCTACCCATCGGGGTTTCAGGGTTTATGATGTCACGATGCACAGGCCTTCGCAAATTCCGAACCTCCGATCCCCGATGCCACTTGGCGTTGACTCAAGGCCAAGCTTGGCCTTCCGACACCTATCCCTTGCTCTAGCGTCTATGGTCCCCACTCCCTATGATGGCATGGAGTGACACCTGTCCTCCACTGGAATGCTATGACTGTGGGACCGTCGCGTTTCGGGATTTCGCGACTTCTCCTGTCGTGAGTTTCTCATCACCGAGAATCCCGAAATGCCGAACCCCGATCTCTACAGGACCTTTGGACACACGTCCCTCAGGTTAACGGTTATGATCGCGTCGGGAAATCGTGGATCGCGATTTCCGTATGCAAGAGTTCCTTGCCTTTGGAAAACCCGATGCTCCAAATGCCGACTCGCCCAGATCTCCTGCCACGCATCCTACCAAGATCCACGGTTGAGATCCTTTTCTTGGGATATCGCGACTTATCCTGTCCCGGGTCTCTTGTCCTCGAAAATTCCGATTTCCCGATGTGTCAAACGCCGATGGCGCTTGATCTCTAACACCTGTCCTTCCGATGGACGGTCCAGATCTTATCGCTGTTTCGAGACTTGAGTGGCCCCAATGCCTGGTACCCCGGATCTCCGAGACGGATGATCTCGTGGCACGGGTCCCTTTCCAACCGGACGGCTTAGATTTGCTCTCGGGATTTCGAGACTTTCGAAGTCCTGTTTCTCTTGCTCTCAGGATCTCCGATTCCCCGATTCCCGACTCTTCGGGATCTCTTGCCACGTGTTCTGGCTAAGATCAATGGCTGAGATTATCTGTCGGAGTTTCGAGGCTTAAGAGGTCTCGGTTCTCTCGACCTGTAAAACCCCGATGCCTCCAAAATCCCGATGACTCCTCAGAGTGTTGAAATGTGTCCTCCTTACGGCTCCATCCTCCTCCGCTACTGTGCTGACAGCTAGCTCCCACTCATCGGGGTTTTGCGGATCGCGATTCCGTATGGAAAGAGTTCTTTGTATTCGAAAAATCCGATATGCTGAACCCCGACTATCTTAGATCCACAGACACGCGTCCCTCAAATGATGGACGGTCCTGATTGTATCGGAGAATCGCGTATCGCGATTCCCTTGTGCACGAATCCCTTGTCTCTAGGAACCTCGATTCCCCGATCTACGACTCTTCGGGATCCTCTGCCACGTGTCCCTGCTGTTTGCACGGCTCCGATCCCATCGGGAAATCGTGGATCGCGATTTCCTATTGCAATGGTTCTACACCCCTAATTCTCCGATGAGAGAAATCCTGAAGCCTCCCAGAACGCTGACACGTGTCCTGCCGAGATTAACGGCTAGGATTCATTCTCAGGATTTCGAGAACCACAAGGCCTCGATTATCAGACTCAACAAAACCCCGATGAATCTATTATCCCGACGACTTCTCCGGGATGTTGACACGTGTCCTTCCGAGATCAACGGCTAGGACTCTTTCTCTTCACATTAGGGTGTAACTCCCATGCAATTTCCCGAGATCTGACGGTTGTCGGGATTATGATTCTAGGATCCGACGATTCAGATCATTCCTCCTACACACTTCTCTACCAGAGGCTATACTCCGTGCAACTCTTCCCGATCCAACGGCTTACGGGATTTCTGCTCAGGATCAGGTGGCTCAGATCTCTTCCTCGCATGCCTACCCCTTCGCTTAACCCCTGCGCAGCTTCTCCGGATCCAACGGTTGAAGGGTAATGTGAACCGAGATCTAACGGTCCAGATTCATTCCTTTGGGTCTTGGGATTTACGATCCCAATTGCTCGTTGCTCACGATGAGAGAAGGCAAGGGGCAAGGTATGTAACGCCTGCGTCACTTTCGTCAATCTAATGGT
>ML780202.1:370276-384038 GCA_009831015.1 Picea engelmannii
TATTATCGATCACATATTCATTACTTACATAATAATAGTGGGCATGATTAGATAAAATTAACTTTATTAACATATGGGAACATTACTAACCTATGAAACCCAATAAGTAACATATACAAAATGTACATGGATTGCTTCCATAAGTCTTGTTATCATTGGTTGTGCTAGGGACTCAATATTCCTTTCCTTCCTAAAATTATTTGATCTCAAAGAACAAGGAAGATGTAAATAAAACTATAACGGATACATGAAGTCATACTCACATAATCATGCAAGTAAGATAGAATCCTATGATGCACACCACTAACTTGGTACCTTTACATTCACTCCCTTCTCAAGGACATTGATCTCAAAGATAGAGATAACTAGTGACTTCTGAATGGGATCATATGATCTATGTATGCTATGTGACCATATTAATCTTTGTGGTTTCTGTATATTGTAAATAATGTCACCATGGAGACCTCTATAATGGGAGGCTTCTTGTGGACAATATTTTTTGTAATGATTATTTTTCCTAAATTTAGTTCAATGTTTGCATGTTTTTGTAAATTATATTCACAAGGTGATTCATCATTATGAATAATAGGAGATTCATTAAGGAGAGGAAGAGATTCTTGAAAGAGAATCTAGGAGATGTTTTGAACCTCTTCTAGTAAAATCTCTTCACAAGGAGATTGATCATAAATATGAGAAGATTCAATTTTTTAGATGCATCTTCTTCCTCTTATTCACATTTTATTTCATCCTCCCTTCAATCCAATTATAGTTGCAAGCATTGATGTCATAGTTGTCAAGTGATGTGGGAAGTTTCTTTCTAAAAATCTTGTAGAATATGCATATATCGTTTTGGTACTAATCTCTTCTAATAAAATTCCATTGTATGAATAGCCATATGAGTTTGGCCCTTATTTTCTTCTCTTTCTCATTGAACTTTTTTTTCAACTTTAATTTCTTCTCTTTGGCCATCCTTTCCCAAATTGAAATAATCTCAATTTATTAATTATAAATTAAATCACAAATATAATGTACTATTTCAAAGTTAAAAAGATGCATTTTGAAACTTAAAATATAAACTAGAGAAGTTATTATGATAATATGGTGAAAAACCTAAAAATATAGTCTTGGTCATAACAAACTACCCTAAAATAACAGATTTTGAATCTTCATTATATTTTTCATCTAACCTTTTCTTTGGATGTTTTTTTCACATAAAATATATATTTAATTTTCTTATAGGATTATTTTGAAAAAGCTTTATAAATTTTTCTGGTTTTGATTTAAAAAAAAATTCCCTTTCCCTTTTTTTTCGAACACTATAGAAGTGAGTATAAACTTGCTATGATACCAACTTGAAGTGTTCTGATACCTAGAATCAAACCATTAAAAAAAATAAAATGAATTAAACAATAATAAAGAAAACAATGGGTTGAGATCACTTGCACACCTAAGGGTTGGAATACATCCACAATTCCTAAAATATTGAGGAAAACATCTTCATTTACTTGGTACTCAAATCAGTAAATGATATTTTATTGTATTGATGATAAGATGGATAATTACAAGTAAAGGGAATACCCGTTTTAATACATCCCCCATATTAATCCATTAACATAGGGGGCAACCATTAATCCATGAAACTAACACCTTTCCTCTAACCTTTCCTCTAACTTAGTGATGAATCATTATTATGAATAATCTCTACTAAATTAATGATGAATCATTAATAATCTTACAAACAAAATAATCCACTTAAATATATTGTGTATAGGTACACAACATTATCATTAGTGACAAATCATTATTATGAATAATCTCTACTAAATTAATGATAAATCATTAATAATCTTACAAACAAAATAATCCACTTATATTGTGTATAAGTACACAACATTATCATTTTAGTTGAAATCCCTTTATTCCTTTTGATTATATAGTGTTTAATATAATTTGGTATGTATAGATGCATTCTATGTTGACTAATTATATTCTTATGTATTTTAGGACAAACATATAGACCCAAATAGTTCACCCATAAATGATTGGGTATGTATAAATAGATCAATGAGGGGAACGTAAAGGGACATCATGTGAAAACTCTGTATCATATGTAATTTAGGTAGACTATAATAAGATTTTCATGAATCATTTACAACTTATACAATAAATGTGTCTTGTGTTTATGTTCTTGCATTTTTTAGTTAGCATTCTTGCTTAACTTATTGTGTTTAATTTAGCACAAATTTTTTTAATGGTTTTTATTTTTTATTTTTTGTATTTTAGGTTTATTTGAATGATTGTGTTTAATTTAGCACAAATTTTTTTGAATGGCTTTTATTTTTTATTCTTTGTATTTTAGCTTTATTTGAATTATTGTGTTTAATTTAGCACAAATATTTTTGAATGGCTTTTGTTTTTTATTCTTTGTATTTTAGTTTTATTTGAATTATTGTATTTGCACTAAGACACGTTAATATCCCATACCATGGCACAATATAACACCACAAACACAAATTAGTCCCCATACCATGGCACAATATAACACCACAAACACAAATTAGGGTAAATTTTATTTTGAAAATAGTTTTTAAGATATTTTAATTTTTTTAATATGATTTAGAAATTTATTTTGATTTTTTATTTACTTTAAAATAGTTTTTAAAGATATTTTAATATGATTTAGAAATTTAATAAATGATGTATTTTGATTTTTTGAAGACAATATCTGAAGTGTGCATAATTTTGATGGTAAAGAGTATAGTGATTATAATTTTTTTTTCATTAACATTTTAAAGATTAAATTGATTTAAATGCTAATTAATTAAAAGTAAAAAAAATTATAAATGAAATATGAAGAATAAAAATTAAAAAGTATATATAAAATTTAAATTTAATCTTAATTTTTTTATTAATGAAACTTTTTAGATTAAAAAATTCCTCTATATACCCCTCTATATAAATAAAATATAATAATTAAATAATAAATTAGATTAAACTTCATTATAATTTTTATTATTTTTTAATTTGTATAAAACATCCCATTCGTTAAAGGGGGAATGTAAAAAATAATAAAAATTAGAACTCCAAGACTTTGAAAAATAATATTTGGTTGATTTAAATAATGCAAATGAAGATTTTAAATATAATGAAAAATTTAATAAGATCTTTGTGCATTATTTTTGAAATTTATAATATTTATCCATATGTCTTGTATGGAATTATTCAATATTTAAATCGAGTTAAAGGGAGAATGTCAAAAATAGATTCTGCAACTTGGTTTTGGATCTAGGGATAAGGATTATGGATATAGATTTCATTAAAAGATAGAAGTATTAATAAACAATATTGTGCAGTAGTGCACCTGTCATGAAAAGGAATGTTGTTAAGCATTTTTAATATATTAGTGGTTTTGGTAGAATATATCTTCTAAGAAAGGGATACGAATTAATAATAAATGATATAAACAATGATGTGGAAATATACTGATTCAAGAGTGTGGTGTTGGTAGTAAGAAAGGGATAAGTATTGATAATGATATAAACAATGATACCCGAAATATGGTGATGTTTTCTTTTAATTATAAATAAATTAAGGGTGATGTTTTTTTTAATTATAAATAAATTAAAAAGTAAAATAGCGTATGAAAGAATAAACGAAAAAAATATTTGTTTATTATAAATAAATAAAAAATTAAAATAGTATATGAAAGAACAAATGAAAAGAATATTTGTTTATTATAAATAAAAAATGTTGTTATAAAATATAATATATATATATATATATATATATATATATATATATATATATATATATATATATATATATGTTTATTAGAAATAATTGTTTTTTTCATAAAATATAAGTGTTGGAATTAAGGAAATATAAAGTTAAGAAACATGTATTTCATATACCCAAAGAGTTTATTGAGTTAATGTTAGCATTAGAATTGAAGAAATCAGGAAGTATGTTTTTCATGTTAATAGAGGGAGTGTATTCCATTAATGTAAAACCATTATTATTAAATTATTATAAAATAAATATTAAAGTAAAATTATTTTAAAATAAATATTATGTTCAATATTAAAGTGTGTATAATTTATTTTACATATTTTTCATTTTGCTGAAAAAAATTGTAAAATTTAATATTTAAGAGGTTTAAATAAATATTTTTTAATTTTTTTTTTTAAATATTTTTAAATAGTTTTTAAAAAAATTTAAAAAGGTAAAACTAATTATTTATTTAATTTTATTAGGTATATTCATTTTTTTTTTCTTAAAGATAGTTGGTTAGTTAATTTTTTTAATTAATAAGACTTTATTATTATTATTAATATTATTGTTATTATTATTATTATTTTAATGTATTATTATCTAATTTAACATCATCCTACATAACAATATCTTTGTAAAATCTCCCCTTATAGTGGATGTAGAGAATCTAGCTAAAAATTAATTTTAAAATGATTCAAAATGGATCATTATATAATGTCATCTATTTTGGTATATATGGGTGGAAAAATTAGAGCTATTGGTTTTCATGGGGAACACAAAAAAATTATGAATTTTAATATTTTTATTAACCTTCAATTTCTATTTACATAAATTAATAACATGCCAATTTTGAGGTTTATAAAATTTATGAATACAAAATGATATTAAATTGGAGGATTTTATATTTCTATCATCTACACATATTCAACAAAGAAATGTTTAACATAATAATAAAAACTAACAAAAAATATAATTTGGAGAATTTGGATTTAACATTGTTTAAATCTAAGCTTTCTAGATTTACAATTTAAAAGAGATTTTGATTTCTAAAAATTAATTTATTTTTTCATAAGAAAAGAAATGCACTAAAACTTACCTATAAATTTTTCAATGAAATTCACTAAAATTTACCTATAAATCATTTTTCCATGAAATTCACTAAAATTTACCTATAAATCATTTTTCTTTTATTTAATATTTGCACAAAAGAATCTCTTCACTTACACATAAAAAACACTTTGATCCCTCTATGTGTTTGCATATGACATTCTACTCATTCAAATTGAGCAATATAATATGCCCTTCAAATTTAAACAATCCATTTCAAACGTAGTCCCAAATATCCAATATTTGATGTTTGTAATGAATGTGTGTGCGTATTTAATAATTTCCATATATTATCCTCTTAAAATAAAATCTTAGTTATTATATACATTAAATAAGATTCAATCTCATAAGGAGAAAGTCATAAATGAGGAGAAAGATCTCTCTCTCTCTCTCTCTCTCTCTCTCTCTCTCTCTCTCTCTCTTGCTAGGTATGTGTTATATTCTTTGTAATATTCGTCCCTTATACTATACCCTAATATGGGAGCAAGGGGAGGTGGGGTGGGGATGGATCCCTTGAATTATTTCTTGGTAGTTTTTTGTGTTTGGTTTCATGGTTTTTGTCGATGGTTTTCTAATTCCAATTAAGGAATTAGGGTTGTTGACTAATTCGGGTTAATGAATTAGGGGTTTGGATGACACGTTATCGTATATATATTGTATTGTAAATAATAAAGGATGATGAATCAAATAATTATAGGTGCGTATATAAATAGGTTGTTGGTTTTCACTGTTTGGTTTTCCAGGGTAAAAATATATCTGTAATGTGTGTGTGTATCATTGTATCTTTTCTATTTTTATTAAGAATCTATTTGCAGTGATTAATTGTACAAGGTTAAAATATGCATTTGGTATCAGATAAATTATTGGCTTCAGGGGGACATCTTTGTGCTCAGGTGTTTGGCTCGAGTCTGTGATAAACCTTGTTACAGTGAGAGATCTGTGATATCGATTATTTAGGTGAAAAGAAATGGCAAGCAAATTGAAAATAGAGATGGGGAAATTTAATGACAAAAGTTTTGAGCAGTGGAAGATCAATATGGAAGATCTGTTGGTGGAAAAAAATTAGTGGATTTATGTGGATCTAGGTATTGAACTTACACTAATTTTAGTATAAGACTGCGCAAAGTTGGATCGAAAGGTGAAGACAACAATTTGGTTGTGTCTCTCAGATTCAATATTAATGAATCTGTCCAGGGAAGTTACAACCAAGGATTTGTGGAATAAGTTAGGGGATTTGTATTAGTCTAAGTCCCTGGTAAATAAAATATTCATGTAGAAGAAGTTTTACAACCTTAGGATGAAATATGGAGACTCAGTGACAAAGCATCTAAATGCATTCAATATAGTGGTAAGTCGGCTATTAATTGTTGATATTAAGATTTCCTATGAAGATAAGTGTGTAAGTTTATTTTTCTCTGTACTAGACTTATGGGATAGTCTTGTTGTGGCCATATGTAGTAATGCAACAAATTTAAGTTTTAATTATGTGGTATCATCCTTGTTGTCATAGGATATGAGAGGAAAAAACATGGAAGGACAGAGCATAGATGTGTTATTTGAAAGTGGTTTCTCCCAGGAAAGAAATAGTTCTAAGTCGTCAAGTGGGAGATATCAATCTAGTGGGAGATATAAATCTTCTGGAAAAGTTGTAAATGTATGTTGGATATGTAGAAAAGAAAGGGCACTAAAAGAAGCAATCTAGATCCAAAAGTTTTGAGATAAGGAAGGGATATGATGATTCTCTTTTTACAGAATAAAAAACCTTCTCTAATGAAGGAGGGGTGTGTACTTGGATTCTTCAAGAACACATGTATATCATGAGGCATGGATGGTAAACTCAATTGTATAATTTCATATGACCCCTCATAGGGAGTGGTTCTACAAATATGAAAGGTATGATGGAGGTGATGACCTGAAAATCAAAATCATAGAAGAACTAAAAGTCAAGTTTAAGTTCATGGATGGAAGGATTAGAACACTCCCTATTGTTCTACAAATCCTAGGATCTTCCATAAATTTAATTTATGTAAGAAAAATGGACGATGTAGGGGTAAAAACAATGTTTGAGAAAGAATGTTGTAGGATGGTTCAAGGATCAATGAATTTGTTGAAGGGAGTTCAGATTGGAACTCTATATAAGTTGTAGGGAAGCACTATTAGTGATTGGTGAAAAATTTCCATTTTTCTTGATATTGGAGTTGAAGAAAAAACTCCTATAGTCTCTAGAGAAAGTACTATGTTGTGGCATCAAATACCGGGGCATATCAGAGAGAATGGCCTTCGAGTACTACACTGTAAAGGTATGGTTAAAGGTATGAAAAAATTCTCCCCGGATTTTGATTTTTGTGAATATTTCATATATGGAAGGCATAATAGGGTAAGATTTCCCTCTGGTGTAATGAGGGAAGAGGAAAATTTACATTTGGTGCACAATGATGTGCTTGGACCTGTGTCGATTCCATCACTGGGAAAATATATGTACCGTGTCTCATTTATAGATGATTTTTCGAGGAATACATGGATTTATTTTCTCGGGAAGAAAACTAAAGTATTTGAAAAATTCAAACAATTTATAGATCTTGTGGAGAATCAGATAGATAAGAGAATCAAGGTGTTGAGTATGAATAATGGTGAATAATTCTATGAAAATTAATTCAAATAATTATGTAAGAAGTGTGGTATAGAAAGGAAAAATACTGCTCCATATACGCCTCAACATAATGGATGAATATGACACTAATGGAAAAATCAAGGTACATGCACAGTGGTGTTGGGTTAGGACAAGAATTATTGGCAGAGTAAGTGGGTAGTACATGTTACTTGGACAATAGATAACCCTCATCAACAATGGATGGAAAGAATCCACATGAGGTATGGACTGGTAAGAAACCCTTTCTCACACATCTCAAATTATTTGGTTCTGATGCCTATGTTAATATTTCAATGGAATTTAAGAGTAATATAGATAAAAAGGTTGAAAAGTGTATCTTTATTGGGTATAAAGATGGTATAAAAGGTTATATGATTTGGAACCTGGAAACTAATTAGGTAGTGTATATCCGAGATGTTGTATTTAGAGAAATCAAAGATGCTTTCAAATAGGAAGTCTTACCAAGGAAGGAAGAACCAGAGGAAAATATTTTGAGTTGAAGGATAATGAATCAAACTCTACAGAAGAAAAAAATAAGAAGAAGAATAACCTCATACTCTAGTGTTGAGGAGATCAATTCAGGAAAGAAGGAAATCGTAAAGGTATACTCCACCTGATTTCTATTCAAATTTTGATTTGTTTATTAATCAAGATGATCCTAGAACTATTAGGGAGGAAGTGGATTCAGGGGATGGAAAACTTGGAAAAAGACCATGGTTGAATAAATTGAATGATCTGGATTTATAAATGGAACAAAATGGAGTATAGAGTTATAACAAAAACACACAGATACAATGAAACTTGACTTCTATTAATAAATTAAATGTGTTGAACTATAAAAATGTAGAATGAAACAAACTCGCTCGAATGGTGGTAGATTATCTTTGAGAAGAGATGCAATGGCTATGTGCATTCTCTAGAGCGCATTAAAATGAGGTCAAGAGGACTTTTTATAATAAATAATCAATGAGGAAACCATAAATGCACTGGGAATGGCTCCCGTAGACTTTCATTTTTTAGAAAATAAAGAAAGTCTTATGATTTCCTCATAAGTCTTATTTCTTATTTATTTTTTATGGTCTAAGAAAAATAAAAAAGGAAATCGTCCAAAGATGCACTGGGAATGGCTCCCATAGACCGTAAAATAAAGAAATAAAATAAGAAGAGATGAATAAAAGAGATGGAATAGGGAAGGAACAATGCAATACCTGAAAAGAGAAAAGAAGGGAGTGATAAAAAAACACTTATATTCTCCTAGGGACAAGTAAAATATAACTTGATGAATTATGAAGGAGGACGATAAAAATAAAAGGATATGGTCAATTTGCAGTTACTGTGATGGCATATCTATTATTCATTTTCTTGTTGATGTTCCCTTTATATAATATTTTGTTGCAGTTTCATGGTCAGTGCCAACTACCTCTAACTAATCTTCTTCAATCATTTTGATTAAGGCTTGTTTTATCCAATTCTCAATATACTCTTTCATTGGCACAACATTTATCTCATGTCTAACTTTGATGTCAAATAAAATTCCTTCTAATTATCTTAACTCAAATGAATGTTGATGGAGCGTATATTCAATATCTTCGTTTTTATATGCATAACTCAACAACAAATTTTCAATTTCATTCTCATTGTACTCAATTATACTATTAAATTTCTCAACTGATAAGCCCTGCAATATTTCAACATCTTCTTCAAATTGTTGTCTTGTCATGAATATATAATTTAAGATTAAATTTGAATCTTGTACTTCCCCCATAGTTCCTGCTAGGTATATTTTAGTCAATCTACGATATAATACTTCATTTTTGACAACTATGGCATCAAAATCATCCAATATTTCTTTCATCACTTTTATCTTTTTAATCCAACATGATTTTAAGTTTTTTATTCATGAAGGGGAATTTAGATCCTCTTATTTTATTTTCAATTCATTCATAGCAAAAACCTTTAAAATAAGTGTGATAATAACATCTTTATAAAAAAATTCCCCATTATTTAAATCACCCTAAATATATTCCCTAAAACTGTTTAACTTGGAACCAAAAGAAACAATATTTTTTTTTTGTTTGTTAATTTGTATGGACCTTCTTGGCAGCAGGATTAACCTTTGGCTTGAGAAACTATGACTTAGGGGCATCTAAACCATCAAAGTCACCCGAGGATCGCACCCAGCCTGAGCCGCACCAACCCTTAACATGGTTGGATTTTTTGTCCCTGCATGTTTCGAACAAATGACTTTTCAACACAGAGTGGCTTAACAACACACTCCGTCACCGACTGTCCTACACCTCGGGGACACCAAAAGAAACAATATTACTCCCCATATCCCATGCTTTTAGAATAAGAGACATTCTCTTTTTGATATTTTCTCCAACAAATTTTCTCACTACAACCACCAAACTTGATATTCCTTTCAAATTTGAACTTGACTTGGGTGTCCCATTATGATTTATCCTAGGTTGAATAGTAACATGTGGACTTACAAATATAGGAGGTGGCATTAAAGCACATTCCAATTATTTAACTCTTTCCTTTAATCTTGCATTCTCAGCTTCCATATCATCAATCGATACTTATAATGCATCACCAATAATTTTGTGAACTCGTAAAATTATTTATGGTAGGACCTTATTTAAGTCCAACTCTGTATCTTTGATTATTTTTCCCTTTGATTTCACACGCTCAAAGGATATATTCTTCAAATATTTATCAAATAATGCACTTTCCAGGGTCAAGGACTCTTCTTCATAATATATTGGTTCTTGGGACAACAGGTATGCTTCCATTTATCCACTTGGTTGAGCTCCTTTACATCATCTGGATATTTTATGTGTTCAATATTTACGTCTAGTTGCATATATTCAAGACCAATGTCCTCATCAAGTATGACCTTTTCTGTTTCTTGTTGATTATTTTGTCTTTTCCTCTTACTAGTTATTGGTAATTTATTGGGATTTTCAATATTATTTTTAGGATGATGAGGATCATCTTTATCACTTGAATTTTAAATCATATATTTTTGTTTCTCTGGTAAAATAGTGTGGGGTTTTTTCTTGGGTGTTCCGCTGAAGAAGAAATTTGAGACTTTGTATTCTTTTCATTGAAAAATATTTTGTGTTGTCGATGAGATTCATTTGTACTAATGCTTGTTTCAAGGTCTCCAACTAACACTTCTTCATATATATTATCATCATTTTTTATCTAGGTGGATATTGGTGGTAGCCCATCTAGTCTAATTGGCCTATTTTTCCAGTTTTCATCTCAGTACATCTTTTTGTACTTACCGTGATGTTTTGAGGCCCTAAACAACATTTCTTGGGCTTGCCACAATCAAACTATTGAAGGAGTCAGAGTTTGAAAGAATAATGTGCAGTTCCCGAAAATATATTTCCAACATGTTATCACATGCCTAAAATGGAGATTGTATGCAAAAGTTATGACCCCGGGTTGTTGATGTACTAACTTACCCCAACGGGGCCAGCATGAATTTTGGCACTTCATCTCCTAGGGTTAGCTTTTTGTATATGTCGGGTTTTGGCATTCATATTTATTGTAAAAAGGTCTTCAGAGCCTCATTATATTCATCTTCTTGTGAATGAGCGTAGTCATCAGATCTCTTCTTACATATAAATCTTCCAACATTCTAGCGAGCCTTGCACTCTATATTTTTACAGTCTCTTTAAATTTATTTCATGAATAGAAATCATGTATTATTGCATATATGTGTTTCTGAAAATATTTATGTGTATTTCATTGTAATATTTTTTCTTTCATTTTGTTCTGAAAATAATTTGGATCAATGGCATCAGACCATGCTTCTCTTGATCGTTTTTCAATGCATGTCCCCAATGAGGTTTGAGTATAGAAGTTGGATCTTGAGCTTGTCTCTCTTAAGGAAAATCTCTTTGACACTCCCCAAGAAACCCTTAGCAGAAGAAAAGAAAAATGTTGGAGCAAAAGATTCTATTAACTTGTTGCTTGAGCAAGCTCTTGTGTGAAAGACGGACGAAATGATGGAGAATTTTTCCCACATCCTTCAACACATGTCGATAGCAACAGGTGCATCTTCATCAAGAGGCCACTTTTAAGGAACCTCTCCCTTCAAGGTACAATTTAATTTTGATATTCCCATATTTTAAGGTCAAATAGATGCAGATTCCCTAGAAAAGTGGTTAAATCTTCTAGAATATTATTTCTCTTTTCACAAGTTTTATTACTGGGAAAATATCACCTTCACACTCCTCAAGGATCTCTCCCATGTCAAACATTGGTGGGAAACTTACTGGGAGAAAAGTTTCACAGAGTAATCTAGAATACATGGGCCGAGCCCACTTGGTATTTTTTTGTAGATGTGGTCAAGGAACAATATTACCTTGTTGATAACTATGAATAGAAATACATGAGATGGACCACACTGTGATAATAGAGGGGCCAAATGGTGTCGGAGTTCAAAAATACTTTCCATACCTTGCACACCAAGTTGGGTATCAAAGAATCCAAGAGGTATCTGGTTCTTAAATACCATGGGGATTTACATAGGTACATTAAAACCAAAATGGATATTCTAAACATCTTATCATTGCGAGCTGTCTATTGATATGTTGTCCAAATTGGGCAAAAATTTAGGCACCAGAACAAATAGCAGTTTGGGTCTACAAATAGGCAAAAAAAAACATACTAAAGACGGCCCTAATCAACAACCTCTTGAAAACTAGTCCAAGACAAAGGAAAAGGAGGGTAAGGGAAAGATGATGAATGACACTGGCAAGTGGTGTGACTTACACAAAATCCCCTAGCACAACACTGATGAGTGCCGCTCAAAAAAGTCATTGGTGGTCAAGATCAAAGACAAGGAGTTGAACCCTAATTTAGAATCTGATCCAAAAAATAATGAAAAAATGCAGATCATCGACACATACCCCACTGCTACCGTCGTGGCCGCAACAATTCAACCATAAGAACCAGCAGATCTTGAAGAGGGGGAACGCCTTTTCCATTCATAGATGTGGGTAAAAAGGACCCTGTTGCATTTCATTGTTGATTGTGGAATCCAAAAGAACCTCATATCAGTTGAGGTTGTCAAACATTTGGGGTTGTCGACAACATCACACCCGCAACCTTATAACATCGGGTGGCTTCGTTAGGGACGAGATCTCTGTGTCAGCTAGTCGTGTCACCTATCCTATGGAATCCAACCCTTCAATAATGAGGCAGTGTGTTATGTTTCCACTCTTGATGTCTATGATGTTGTTTTGGGCCAAACACATATGTGGAAACTTCATGTTTTTTATGATTCTCAACCCTCTAGTGTCATTATTCCTCTAGGGGGTCATATCTATAGGATACCATAGGTATTTTTGACCATTGTTCCACCAAAAAAATTCCTCAAGGTAATATATCATACTGCTAAATTCAACCTCTTCACAATCTGTCGAAAGTATAAACAAAATTCCATTGCAAACACTAAAGCCTCAACACCTTCTATTGAACAGAAGAAAATTGCTTAAGGGAAATAAGATATTGCTTCTTCACCTACGATGGTTCCTACACAATTCGCCGTCAAGAAACGATACAACAGGTTGGTGGAATAGGTTCAGCCTTGTCAATAACAGGTTCGTGACAGCCTACCACAAACCAAGCAATGCAACTTTTCTAGCAAGGCAATAAATTCACCAAGATTCAGATTCAACAATTAATTTCCCCTCTTCCCCAGGAACTCAATGCAATGGAGACCATTGCTTTCTAAGTGGGGAGGACTGATCCAGGTGGATATTGGTGTCTTCCCATAAATTCCAACTGACCTATTTTATAAGTTTCCATCTTAGTACATCTTTCTTTACTTTCAGGGTTGTTTTGAGGCCCTAAACAACATTTTTTTGGGCTTGCCACAGTCAAACTATTGCCAAAGTAAAAATTTTATGGCATAATGTGTATTTCTCGAAAATACCTTTCCAAAAAGTTTTCACACACCTAAAACAAAGATCGTATGCAAAATTTATGACCCTAGGAACTTGATGTACTAACTTACCCCAATGGGGCCCACATGAATTTTGGCGCTTCATCTCCTAGGGTTAGGTTTTTGGATGTCTAGGGTTTTGGCATTCATTTTTATTGTAAAAATGCCTTCAGAGCCTCATTGTACTCATCTTCTTGTGAATGAGTGTAGCCGTCACATATATTTGTTAATGTTTTATGCTGATATTATAGTTCTTTTCATTTCATAAG
>ML780202.1:392951-445538 GCA_009831015.1 Picea engelmannii
ACTTTTCAAGATAAGCATTCTTGCTCCAATTTCCATCTCTACACACAAGGGTTTGAGTGAAGACTTTGAGAGCCTTATCATCATGACCATTATCTCTTTTAACGTTTTGCATTCTTTTATCCACTTGACGAAATCATTAATTCCCCAAGATTTTAAATTCCAAAGGCAATCTAGTAAAGAATTCATCTTGATTTGGCCTATAAATAACTTTTATTATTGCGGTTCACCGCTACCCAACTCATTAATCATTGTAATCCAATGAATGAAATAGCATCCTACTAGTATTGTGATACTATACTTCCCTCAAAAACAAAATCTAACCACCCACTAAAGATTAAGCCTCGAGTCATAATTCTACCCTTCCCATATCATTCATTTCTTCTCTTCATGTTTTACTCAAATTATCATCTCCTTAGAAGGTAAAGTCACCTATTCACTCCTTGATAGACTCAAGATTTTTCTATTCAAGTGAATGGTATGAACACATTACAAACATAAGCAATTACTGGTATCCTAAGCATTACTAACTACTGAATCCATTAAACTCTTCAAAGGAGGAAGTGAGTGTGCCATTTCCATTAAAATTATAAGGTTCTAAACTTACCCCTAAAGTCTCCCACACATAAAATTTCAAGATTCTTCTCAAGGTTCGAAGATAAACAAGACTTGTATAGCAGAAATACATCCTTACAAACCATGTGGACTCACTAGACCTTAGCCGTGGCTTCCATGCAACATAAATATATGATTTTTAGTTATTTTTGAGAAGGGTAACAATAAATGTTTCAATGACATAAAGAGAGAGACAATTACACATGCGTTTTAGGTAATGATGGTAGCTACCTGTAGTAAGATGCCAAGAGTCTGCAATACCTTCGATTTCAAAACTGGTAAGACTATATCGCTAGTGGTAAGGAGATAATCTTACACACCATCGTTGTCATACACAGGGGAATCATTATTTTTATTAATGATTGTTGCCTGTATAACTTAAGGATCGATGTCTGGTCGATGTCTGACACGTATTCAATTCGTTGTCAGTGTAATTTATAACACAATGCGTACTTTAATTATAAAAAAGATGTCCCTTGAAAATAAATTTACTGTCAGTTAAATACAGTCACTGCCATCTAGCATCACAGTGAAACGTTGTCCTTTAACCTCACATAAAAATGCTACCTAACAAAAATGGTTGCAAACCACATCATATAGCAACTTCTGTGCTAATAAATTAATGTGCTAACACTCCACACATCATTGTCCATTACATCAGGACGCAACAACTCACACACAATGAAAAACAGTCACCAACGTAGTGATTACACAACCACCAACGCACCCGTGAAGTTCATCGTGCAATGACCCGACTATTGATGGATAAACTATAAACTCATTGTTTATTACCAACAGCTTTATAACCATAATCTATTATGAAAACGCTAAGTGGAATATGGGTAAGCTGCCCAAAACAGGGAGTGACAGGTTATTCATTAAAACTAAAAAAAAAATGTAGATACCAATCCGATTCGCAGACCTGAGAGATGCACGAAATAGCTAAACTACCCAGTTATATAGTGCATTAAGTTGCCCAACACAACCACAGGAAAACATAGCAACCAAACTTTGTTATTCACAATTAAATCGCTTCTCAAGAATAAGGAAAACTCTGTCACAACGCACGGTTTTCCATCCAAGAAATTGTGGGGTCATTGTTTACAAAATAGGAGATCGCTGCCCAAAAACACCAAATGCTACTGTGCAACCCATACACAGGGTTAAAGTTGTCTTGAGAGTAGAGAACGCTGGCAAACAGATTCACAGGTAGTCACATTTCACAGGTAAACTCGTGGCATAGAGGAGGTGAAATCACCAATTATGATGCCAAGAAAAATGCCAAGGTGCCACCTGTGCTAGGAAAATCCATGAGATTCGCAGTGTAACTAAAATTCAAGAGAATTTAAAACTTCATAAAAAATTCCATCTTAGCTAGGAAATTTACTGTGTAGTTATAAATATAAAGGGGATTTAGAACTCTATCAAAATTCATCTCTGCTAGGATAAATTGTTATCAAGAATCATTATAAAGAAATGAGATTCATTTAACAACATAGACACATCCAACAACCCAGTCATATCATTAAAAAAAACGTACACGATTCATTATCATACCGCTGCTGGGAATTGATTACAAATCGTTGTCATTAGCACATGTAAAACGCAATGGCTATAACATAAGAAGGATGTTGAGTTTGATCATGAAAATCACAGTCAAAGTATAAATAAGAGTAAACTCATAGGGTAACTTCGCCAACAAAATGTAACAATTGCAGAGGACAACTCATGGTTGAATGTATTGAAAACACAGAGATTAATGAAACACAACGATCAGCTCCAAGATCATTTATGAAGCAGAGGTGACATAAAAAAAGTAGATCCCAAGCACATGCAGAGATCAAACGCATAGGTGTTAAAATCATAGAGAGTATTAGGTTGTTCCCTGAGAGGAAGGATAAACAATACACATAGATAATCAATCGCAACAAGGTGCAAGATAATCACTCAACCAAGAACAATCATCAGGGATAGACAACTAGGCAAAACATCCTTCACTCACCATCCAGACACAGAAAAGTAGGGCATTAGAATCTATAGGTCGCTATGCACCAAAGTGACGATCGTCGATTCGGCTCCTGACCGACTGCTCAGGCGTGGAATGATGAACTAGGGATGAGGACGAAGTAAAAAGCACAACTCTTCACAACAAATCAATAAAACCAATAGGGTAGTCACAACATTCAGGGATCAAATGCCAAGGGAATCAAGTCAAGCAGCGAGCTTGAGGCTATGGAAAAATTAAGTTCTCAATTAAAATTCTAAGTCAAACACCTTCCTTACACATCTAAAATTATAGAAATGAAAGCGTAAGGTCATAATAATCTACCATGCAGAATAAAAGAAAGTGTATCGTATCCCAAGTCGTCTGCTCTGATTCGTTGTCCTACATACTCTGTGCAGCTCCTGCTTCTCGACTGATGAGACTTCACTGGTACCTCCCAACCAACTCTATGGGTACTCTTCTTCCCCCTTATCCCCCCGAGCCGCAAAGGGGCCATGCACACTAAACCAGAGAACAACTATCTCCTAGCTCGCCTAGCAAGGTCGAGCTACCACTCCTCACCGTGTTGGGTATCCCAACTCCCACAAGCTAAGTCAGTCAAGTCAAAAATTCTGCAGCGTAATGTTACGTATCATAGAGGAGATCCATCCTTCTCCTCCTCCCTCCTTTATATAGAATTTCTAAGTCACTTTTTTCCCAAATTCCCATTTAATTTATTGTTCAATAATTTAATTCAGAAAAATCATCCCCGTACATGTGTCACCATCCCCTTTGTTGCACCAGAAATTAATTTCATTAATTATTTAATTATTTTTATTTCCCTCACCCACATAAAATCATTACTAGAATTGCTCCTAGGTGTCCCCATATTCCCTTACACAAATTTAATGACTTTCCCCCTTACTAATTTACTAGTTGAGTTCAATTTAGAAAGTTCTTAAAGACAAGATTCCTTGCTAAGTTGGTCATTCTTCTTTTTCCTTATGTTTCTCTTTTTCTTTATGTTTCCCCCTTTTTCCCTTAGTTTCCTATTTCTTTTAAATTTCCCTTTTTATCTAAACTCAAATTAGTAAGTGTAGAAAATTATCTTTTTCCCCTTTTTCTTTTTAATTAATAAATTTTAATTAGCATGTGTAACAAAACAATCATTTCCCTTTTAAAATTTTAAATCCCTCAATAATTTGATTTTTATAATTTAATCAAGTTTCTTACCCCCTTTTCATCACACGTTTAATGATCATTATTATTATTTTTATTATTTTTTTACCACAAGTATTACTTTAGACCTAGATTTTAATTTTTGAGGTTGGGCGACATTTTATTAGGAAAATTGTTTTTAAATCTTTATTATCATGTTATTCGTTCTAAGTCCATCTAGGTTTATTCTCTTATTAGTTAACAACACGACATGCCCTTCAGGAAGCACTAGGTGCTCCAAGGGTGGAGCTCACCTCATTTTGTTTCCCTTGCACGACGTGCCCTTCAGGACGCACTATGTGCTTCAAGGGTGCCACTCACTTCCTTCCATTTTTCTTGCGCGATGTGCCCTTCAGTACAACCCACGTGCTCCAAGTGTGCCACTCTCCTCTTTCCATTTTTCTTGCATGACGTGCCCTTCAGGACACACTACATGCTCCAAGGGTGCCACTCGCCTCTTGACTGACTTGGTAGACATCAAAAACCCCTGGAGTCAATACTCCTCCAGGTGATCCTGTGGGAGAATAAGGACCTCTAAGGAATAAGGCCCATGCCTTATTGCATTCCCCTTAGAATCATCGTGAGCGATTGTCGCAGTCTACCATCATGGAATTGTGGGTCTTATCAAACTAGGTATTCGTTCACCTACATTTCGAACCACGACGAGAGTGCTAGTAGGTTGTGGCAGGGTTGTTGTCCACACCTCTCCCTCGACATCTTTGGTGGTTGTGCATGACCCCTCTACTCCACATGTGAGTCTAGTTAGAAAGCTATCGTCAGCCCCAATAGTCCACTCCCTGACTTGATCTAGAGTCCAAGGGGTTTCATCGATGCCTCTGCATCCTCGAGGTCCAAAACCCTACACACTTAGAAAAAACAAGTCAATAACACCTGTCTATGTCAATATAGCAACATAACATGTCATCAATCCATAACACCTCATAATCATAATCAAACGCCTAATAGTATAATAATCTAGATCACTTGTAAGCAAGTGTCCTCAAAAAGTAAGTTCACTCAGTGCGCGCAAGAGGGGGATGTTACACCAACTATCCAAGAGGCCACATAATTTCTACCACACCTTGTTAATCGAAAGGGGTAAGAACACATTTATTCCTCCTTAAATTATGGACAGGCGTTTAATTATCACTACGTGAAAACTCAAGGTGGAAGTTGTGGTCTCAAGAGGTAAATATCACCGATAAGAGAAGGCATTGACATCCAACCAAGTTCAACAAAGCGCTTCTCGGGGTCACTAGAACATAAGAAAGAAATCAACAAAAACTGAGCGAATCATGGGCACCTGATAGCTCATTGCCGAAAGACTTGTGGTAGTTGGGAGGGCACTGAACTAGATAAGAAGGGATGCTATAGGTTTGAAGTCTTAGATAGATGCATGGGACCTCCTTACCAACCATTGCAGTGACTCACACCAAGATATATGTTCCACTGTTGGGGAAGGGCGTGTATCCAGTTACCAACGCCAGGGCACAAGGACAGATTCTAACCATCCAGTTATCTTAGTTGGAGGGAAAGGAAATCACACAACCCAATGAATAACATTGAACAGTTGGGTAGGATTAGAATACTGTTACACTACACATCGAAGGGAGGGGTACTTCATACAACATTATTTAGGGATATGAATTCCCATTATAATATGCAAAAGACTCAAACTCAAAAGATCTATGCGCAAAGAAAAGCACAAAAACATCGCAAGAAAATGAAAAGGGATTTCGCTGACTGCAAAAGACTCTGGGAACACAACCTCCCCTCACACAAATCGTTCTGAAGTCATCGAGGTAAGAAGTAAAGGCCGCCCACAACTTTGTATGTATGCCCAATACACATGGAGTGTTTTTAAAATGGATCAAGGTATTGTTCGCAAGAGAAAAACAAAAACGGGAGCAGAGTAAAGGAGACTAGAAGAGTGGTCAGAAAGAACAAGATGCAACAAAATATTTTTCAGCTCGAATGGGCCAAAAATTTGTGAATTTATAGAGGGGGAAAGGGGTCTATGCAAACGGTGTCTCCACCAGACTGTTAAAAATTCTTTTCTAAGGAACCAAAAACACACTCGGCTAAAGTAACACAGAAGAAGAATCTGTGCCTTGCTCAAATTACAAAAAAAACATAATATTCCATGATAGTCAACATTATCCTTTATACAACACATATGCATCTAAACTATACCTATAATTCCATGGCATTGCATGGTTCCAGAAGTATTGATTCAGAATTTCACATCTATATGTTTTAACCATAAATCATGACTATATTATTAACAAATATGTTATTGATCTTATCGATTGCACATCACCAATATTAGAGAAAACAACATGTCATTTTCAGGAACATTTCTAGATCGATTACAAGTACTACAATGATTTAACTAGATTCCCATTTGGGTATACATCCTATTCAGGAATACATCAATAACTCTGATAATAATTTACAAATGTATACTTTGGAAGGTAAGTAACTATAATTACTAAACTTCCATACCGTAACCGTATGAAGAAGATAAGTTTTGAATAAGATTCCCACTCGAAGTCTTGCACTCCTTCCATCTACCGCTCGCTAATGGATGAGACCTCACCGGTACCTCCTAGCCAACTCTAGGGGTAGTATTCTTTTCCCTGAGCCCCTCAAGCCGCAAAGGGGCCACACACACAATACTAGAGAATGATATCTCCTAGCTCGCCTCGCAAGGTCGAGATACCACTCGTTATCCGAGCTAGGTATCCCAACTCCCACAAGAGAAATTTAGTCAAGATAAATTCCGGCAGCGTAACCTTACACATACCAGGTGATCCATACTCCTCCTCTGTCATCCTTTTTATAGAGTTTTCTTAGTGATTAGTTTCCAAAACCCTCAGTAGATTATTTTTATTAAATTTAATAAGGATAAACCTCCCCCGTACACATGTCACCCGATCCCTTAGTTGCACCAGAAAATAAATTTATTAATTAATTAAATTTTCCTATTTCCCTCACCCACCTAAAGTGTTTCTAAAAACACTCCTCGATGTCCCTTTATTCCCTTACATTTCTTAAATGACTAATGCATTTCTTAATACCTAGTTGAGTTAACAATTAGAAGGTTCAAAAGACTAGATTCCCTACTATGTTAGACATTCCCCTTTTCATTAAGTTTCCCCTTTTCTTCTAAGTTAACATTTATCAAGTTTATATATAAACAACAATTTACCCTTTTAGTAAATTAATCCATCATTAAAATTTTAATTTAATTATTAATGTTTGAATTTTCTTTACCCCCTTCTTGTTACATGTCTATTTAGTTTTTTGTTGTTCATGGGTTCAACTTAGACCTAGGTTTTAAATTCACTAGGCTTGGTGACAGTTCTTAAGAGAAAAAATCATTATTAAACTTTATTCATAACATCATTCATTTTAAGGTCGACTAGGTCCTAAGGAGGCATAGTTTTCTAGGTACTAGGTTTATTAACTTACCATAGTTAAAATCACGACGTGCCTTTCAAGAGGCACTATGTGTTCCAAGGGTGCCACTCTCTTACATTCATGTTTTATTTGCGCGACATGTCCTTCAAGATGCAGTACATGCTCCAAGGGTGCCACTCACCTCTTGACTGAATTTGGTAGACGTCAAACCCTTGGATTCAATACTGCTTCAGTTAACCTTGTGGGAGACTAAGGGCCTGTAAGGAATAAGTACCCTGACTTGTTGTGCGCCTGTTAGAATCATTGTGAGTGACTATCACATTCTTCCCTCACGACATCGTGGATCTCTCGAACTAGGTAATGGTTAACCTATAGTTCAAGCCACGACGGAAGTGATAGTAGGTTGCACCAGGGCTGCTGCCACACCTCTCTCTCAATGTCTTTGGTTGTTGTGCATGACCCCTTTACTCCTATGTGAGTCTGGTTAGCAAGATATCGTTATCCTGCATCCATCAACGAAACCTGTCATCTATAAAAATCAACATCATAATATCTAGTCACATGTCATATCTGTAATATAAAAAACATTCAAACCATAACATGTCCACTCCCTGACTCGATCTGGAGTCCAAGGATATCCATCGATACCATCGACATCCTCTAACATCCAGAGTCCTGCACACCCAGGCAAAACCAGTCAATAGCACCTATCGATATAAATATACAAAAATAACATATCATTAGATCCATGACATATCATAGTAATAATAAAAAACAACCAATCGTATATGAAGTATATCACTTTCACGCAAGTGTCCTCAAAGAATAAGTTTAATCACGTGTACGTAAGAGAGGGATGTTACATTGAGGGTATTCATTTGTTTTTAGAATTTTCCTAGGAAGATATCTATGTATGAATTTGTCTCCAACATAATTTATTCCTTTTCTGTCAGTTTATTCATTGAATCATTGAGATCGTGAATTTGTGCAACCCTTATGGAAAACTTCACATTTGAAGGTAATGCATTTTTGTAGCACCCAAGTATGACTTGAGCATTTGGCCTCTAATTTTCTTTAATCTTATTAAGCATTCTTAAAACTAAGAAATTGAAGTATTAGATCCTTTCACCCTTTTTCTAATGGATTTGGGTGAATTGTGTGAGTAGAGTATGATATTCTATTGGAGGAGAATACATGGTTAAAATCATAGATTCTAAATCATTAAAGGTGGAAATAAAATTTATTGGAAGGGACATATACCATTCATAGGATTTTTCTATCAGTGTTTGAAGAAATAATTGAACCATTACATCATCATGTTCCACCAAATGCATTTCACATAAGCTCATAAATATTTCCATATGTTTCTTTGGATCAACTGATCCATCTCCTAGAAATGTTGGCAACGCTCCTTGTGGGAGAGTTGAAAACTGATGTTATTCACTGTAATTATTTAAATGGATATTTATAACCCTTGTTCATGCAATTATTTTCCTTCACTTTCTTCGTGATTCTTAGGATGGTTTCCATTTCCTTCTTCTCTATCAACCATGATTGGATATTTTTCTCTTTTGATGGTGGAACTTTCTCCAATTTCTTGAAGTTGTTTAGTTTTACTTCTTTTTATTGGTCCTTTGTATGATTCCATCTTCAATTTATCTCTTTTATTCTCTTCCTTCTTGCAATTTGTCTTTCCTCCTCATGAGAAAGAATCTCCCAGGATATTTCAATATCTTCACGACATTGGGTTGTCGTCAACACCAAATCATATAATTGATGCAAAAAACGTGTCTGATTTCCTAATCCAACATACAACTAGGGTTGATTAGGTTGAGGATGAGTAAAAAATACTTATGTTTTGAAACCATATTTTTGTTCTTGGTCCCTTGTATGGTCGCCAAAAATGTTGATTTTTTAATCGATTAAGATTGAAACAAGAACCCATGAAGATAAAAAAAAAAACCCTTCATTTTTATAGAGGTGGTACTCCTCAAATTCTTTAAAAATTTATCTCTTAAGATATTGGACAACAATATTAAAATGGGAGAATGCTATAAGAAAAATTTAATATTTATTATTCAAATAAGTAAAAAAAAATGAATTAAATATACATGCATCAAGAATTCCTAAGAAATGGACGAGGAACCGTCACTCATAAAATAAATAAATTTGCAGAAATATAATACATAAGAAAATAAATATAAGAAATATAACATGAATCTCACATACGTCATAGTTTCAAATATTTTTTATCACATTCAAGGGAAGAGAAATGAAAGGCCCACATATCATATAACTTTAAATGAGTCTTTTCATTAAAATCAAAATAGGATTTGATAGGCTAATTTCAAATATCTTATACACAAATGCTCATATTTCAAAGATACAATTAAATTAACCTCGATGTAGTTCTCTATATTTTTCTCAAAAATGAAATAATATTTAATAGTCTAAAGAAAATATCCCCTGGGGGGCAGAGGAATTGGAAAGTGTCGTGATATGAAGTGTTATGTTTGATGAGGTTCTGTGTTCAAATCCCCTTGATTTCCCCATTCCTGTGGAAGGGGAATACATATAGAACTCGAAGGTTATATTAGTAGTAGTCGTAATCGACCCAGTGTCACACTAGTATGAGACCGACCCAATTGTCGATTCCACCATTCATAAAAAAAAAGTCTTAAGAAAATAAAAAGGTGTTCATCCAAAGATGGACTAGGATTAGCTCCCGTAGATTGTAAAATAAAGAAATTAAATAAGAAGAGATGAATAAAAGAGCTATAACAAGGTAGGAATAATGCAAGACCTGAAAAGAGAAAAGAAGGGAGTAATCATAAATTTGTTTTATTCTCCTTGGGATAGACAAAATATAACTGGATGAACTCTTAAGGAAGGCAAGAAAATGAAACAGATCTGATCAATTTTCACTTATTGTGTTTATATCTCTCTTCTTCATTTTCTTTATGGAGTTCCCTTTATATCATGTTGTTTTGCGGTTGCATGGTCAATACCAACTGCCTTTAACTGATCTTCTTTAGTTATTTTGATTAAGGATTGTTTTAGCCAATTCTCAATATATTCTTTCATTGGTGCAACATTTATATCCTATCTAACTTTGATGTCAAATAACATGCCTTCTAATTCTCTTAACTCAAATTAAAGTTGGTGGAGTGTATCTTCAATATCTTTATTTTTATTTTCATAACTCACCAACCATTTTTCAATTTCATTCTCATTGTACTCAATTATACTATTAAATTTCTCAACTGATAATCCCTTCAATACTTGAACATATTCTTTAAACGGTTGTTTTTTCATGAATATAGAATTTAAGATTAACTTTGAATCCTGTACTTCCCTCATAGTTCCTTCTAGGTCTATTTTAGTCAATATGCAATATAATACTTCCTTTTTGAAAACTATGGAATCATAATCATCCAATATTTCTTTCAACACTTTTATCTTTTTAATTCAACATGATTTTAGCTGTTTTATTCGTGAAGGGGAAGGTAGATCCTATTCTTTTTTATTCAATTCGGTCATACTAGAAACCTTTAAAATAAATGTGATAAAAACATCTTTATAAAAACCTTCCTCATTATTTAAATCAACTTGAATATATTCCCTAAAATTGTTTAACTTGGAACCAAAAGAAACAATACTACTCCCTATGTCCCATGCTTCTAGAATAAGAGACATTCTCTTTTTGATATTTTCTCCAAAACAATTTCTGACTACAACCAACAAACTTGATGTTCCCTTCAACTTTGAACTTAACTCGGGTGTCATGTGTTAAATGTTTAATTAAATAAAGTACCAAGGCAAGTGTTTCTCTTCCCTAGGTGCCTAAGGGGGAGAAAGTGCCTAATGTGGGTCCTAGTCATTTAATTTGTGAGATGCAAATTAAAAGGTGACTTTATGACTAAAGTGAGGGTGAGTGAAGAGACATCAAATTTTAGCCACTCATCTAATCTAATCTCAACTGTTAGATTAGAAAACCCCTCACCTTCCCTCATGAGATCGATTAGGGCAAGAGGGTGCACCCATTGTGGGTTCTTGTTGCATTCTTGTTGAGAGAGAAAGAGAGAGAAAGAGAGAGGTCGAGTTGGAGAAGAGAGATAACATTTGTTGAAGGAGAGCACGCATCGTAAGGCAAAGAGCAGGCACAATTTTCAAGGCAGCAGACAACAAGGAAGAACAGGTCGTACCGTACGGATTTCTAGAGACCGTATAGCATGAAATGTGCACAGAAATTGAGGAGGACAGAAGCTGTGGTTTTTTAGAGTATTGGCATTCTTTTCATGGTTGTTGTACAACATTTAATTGGCACATAAATCGAGGAAGGAGCTGGGCACATTTTTCTGGGCAGAGAAAATCCGTACAGTCCATATGGACATGCACAGAAGTAAAGGGGTCGTACTATGATAAATTATGAGCACATTTTTCTGAGTATTGGCACGTTTTTTGAAGGCATTTTTACTGTTGGGTTTTCCATACAGTCTTGGAAAATTTTGGGCACAAATTTCGAGGACAGTCCGTACAACATTTATTGTCGGGACAACCGTACAATGTACAAATTTCTGGGACAGAAATTGAGAAGCTTTTCTGGACAGTTCTGAAGACGTCTTTGTTGAGCAAGAAGACTGAGATAAGTTTGTGTTTTAATTTCTAAAGATGAATATGCTGTAAAAGAATTTCTCAGAAGCCCATAAATAATAAAAATCCCTCTCTCACTGGTTTTCCCCTTGTGGGTTTTTCCAGGGTCGAAGTTAAACCAAAAATCTTTGTCTATAAATTTTATGAGTTTTGCATGCTACTAATATTTTATTTCTACATTGAAAATGATGTTTAGAATCCTCATGTTTCAGTTCTGAAGTTTATTTTCTGCTAAGTTTTTATATGCTGAAACTGTGCTGAAAGTGGGTTTGGGCATTTAACTTTGGCTGAAAAATCAACGAGACTGAAACTGGGTTGGGGTCTAAAATTTTAACATGGTATCAAATTTGAGTTGAAGGGAAGCAGATATTTCAGCAGACAGAAAGTTGGGACAATAGTCACTTCACAGGGAAGATTTGTTTTTGAATTTGTGATTTTCAGTAGAAAAAGGGTCATGGCTACTGGTCTGAGAGTTGAGGACAGAGTTGATGGGGCAGGAAATTTTGGTGCTTGGAAGGAGAGGATGATATTGCTTTTGCAAGAGAATGAGTTGTGGGACATTGTGGAGAATACCACTACTCATCCTATTGTGGTACCTACTGATGCTACTCTTCTTGCAGCCTATACTAAGAAGAGTATCAAGGCTAAGAGATTTATTCTTGATGCCATCAAGGATCATTTGATTCCTCACTTGATGGGGAAGACACATGCCTATGATATGTGGGAGTCTTTGACTAAACTGTACCAGAGTACAAATGAGAACCGGAAGATGGTTTTGAGGGAAAAACTAAAGAGCATAAAAATGACCAAGGCTGAAAATGTGGTCACATACCTTACTAGATTGACACATGTGAGGGATGAGATTGGAGCTATGGGGGAAGCCATAGTTGACAGTGATCTTGTGAGAACAGCATTGAATGGAGTTTCCAAACAATGGGTTGTTTTTGTGGAGGGCATTGTTGCTAGGGAGAAGCTTCCTAGTTGGGAACATCTTTGGGATGACTTTGTTCAGGAGGAGACCCAGAGAGGTTATGTACATGGAAGTTCATCCGTTGGTCATGAGGAGGAGAATGTGGCTCTTGCTACCACTAGAAATAAGAAGTTCAAGAAGGGTCCAAAGGGAGGACAGAAGCCCAAGGGTGAAGGGAAGAAAGACATAAGCAAATTCAAGTGCTTTGCATGCCATAAGTTTGTGCACTATGTAGGACATTGTCCAAACAAGAAGAAGAAACAAACAACAACTTCAGTAGAGGTGGAAGAGTTTTCCACCAAGTTTGACAAGGAATTTTCCTTGATTTCATGTCTATCCTCAAGGACCACTACTACAAATGCTTGGTATATTGACAGTGGTGCCTCTCGCCATATGACAATAGTTCGTGAGCATCTGATAGATCTTACACAATGTGGAGATGCAGAGGTAGTGCTTGGAGATGACCAGGAGGTCAAGGTGGTTGGTTGTGGGACCGTATCATTTCGGAGGGAGTCTTTGCCTCCCATGACTTTGATAGAGGTTCTTTATGTTCTGGGCTTGAAGAAGAACTTAGTATCAGTTTCTACTATTGAGGAGAAGGGCTATGAGATATTGTTATGTGATGGTCAGGTGTTCCTTTTACCCAGAGGGTCTAGCATCACTTCGGCCAAAGTGATAGGTACTAGACATGAGAGGCTGTACAAGTTTTTGTTCCAGCCAGTGAGAGCATTGATTCATTCTACCAGCAGTAGCAGTTACCTATGTGAGATATGGCATAAGAGGATGGAACATTTGCACCATGGGGCTTTGTGAGTTCTGAGGGAGATGGTGACGGGAATTCCAGATTTTAGTTCAGAGCACCATGAGTTGTGCAAGGGGTGTACCTTGGGAAAGTACACCAAGACTTCTTTTCCGAGTAGTGACAGTAGAGCAGCAGGGATACTTGATCTTATACATTAAGATGTATGTGGCCCGATGTATTCGACATAGTTGACTAGATCCCTATACTATGTTGTATTCATCGATGACTTCTCTCAGAAGTCCTAGATTTTCTTCATGAAGACCAAAGGATAGGTCTTTAGTCGGTTCCAAGAGTTTAAATCTCTTGTGGAGAACCAGATAGGGAAGAAAATCAGAGTCCTGAGATCAGACAATGGGGGTGAATATACCTCCAAGGAGTTCATGGATTTTTGTGCAGGAGAGGGCATCGGGAGGGAGTTGATTGTTCCTTACAAACTGCAACAGGATGGGGTTGCTGAGAGGAAGAACAGGGCCATTGTTGGGCTGCGAGAGCCATGCTACATGATCAGGGGCTGCCACTATTTCTATGGGCTGAGGCATGCTACATTGCAGTTCATCTACAAAATAGGAGTCCTCACAGGGCTATGGGGAGCATGACTCCTAAGGAGACTTTCTCTGGGAAGAAGCCTGAGGTGGGGCACTTTCGAATTTTTGGGTGCATGACTTATTCATATGTCCCTTCTGAGAAGAGGAAAAATTTGGAGCCCATGGCAGAGAGAGGGATCTTTGTTGGGTACAGTGAGACTTCAAAGGCTTTTCGTATTTACCTTCCTTCCTTGAGGAAGACTGTCTTGAGGAGGGATGTCATATTTGAGGAGGATGGAGCCTTTAGGAAGTCTAGAGGGACAGACAGAGGTGAGAAGTCTTCATCTCAGACTCAGGTGATCTCACAACAGACTACAGTGAAACAGAGTTTGGGGCCACCATCTTCTGTGACGACATGTTCACATATGACAGGGCTACAGAGTTCAGGTTCATAGGCTATCGGTCCACAGGTTTTAGGATCAGGTACTTCAGAGTCTACTACAGGATCATTATCTTCAAGAGATGGGGTTGAGCAGGGAGAGTCCCCTCCATAGGACACTACTTTAGAGAGGAAGAATCCCAAGTGGCTTCAGGACACTTTGAGGGAGGCACAGGGTTTAGTGGGGAATCCTAGACAGGAAGTGAGAGAGAGTAAACCTCCCGAGAGGTTTTCCAGCTACATCGCGATGGTGAGCAGTATTCGGGAGTCTGAGCCTTCCACTTTTGAGGAGGCCTCTAGTAGACAGGTATGGAGATATGTGATGATGGAAGAGTACAATTCCATCATGAAGAACGATGTCTGGGAAGTTGTTCCTAGACCTGAGGGGAAGTCAGTGATGACTTCCAGGTGGCTCTACAGGCTAAAGCATGTTGCGGATGGCAGCATTGAGAAGTAAAAATCTCTCTTTGTGGCTTAGGGGTTTTCACAGGTTGAGGGAGTCGACTATGATGAGACCTTTGCATCGATTGCTAGATACACTTCGATCAGGGTAGTGATCTCCATTGCAGTAGAGATGGGTTGGAAGATCCACTAGATGGATGTGACGACTGTATTTATGAATGGTCTTATTGAGGAGGAGGTGTATATTGAGTATCCATTCAGCTTTGAGGTGCATGGGAGAGAGTCTCATGTGTGTAGACTGAAGAAGGCATTGTATGGGCTGAAACAAGATCCCAGAGCTTGGTATTCAAGGATAGATGCCTATTTGCAACAGTTTGGTTTTGAGAAGAGTGAGGTAGATCCCAACCTATACTTCATTGTTGTTGGAGAGGATCCTCTCATTCTTCTGCTATATGTGGATGATATTTTCATTACAGGTGTAGAGAGACTCATTAGCAGGTGCAATGAGAGCCTTTCTTCAGAGTTCGAGATGACAAACATTGGACTGATGCATTACTTTTTGGGATTGGAGGTTTGGCAGGAGCCTGGACACATCTTCCTGGGACAGGAAAAGTATGTATGTGACATTCTGAGCAGATTTCAGATGGGAGATAGCAGGCCCATGACCACTCCCATGATTACCAACTGGAAGAAGATTCATGCTTCTAAGTCACAGTTGGTGGATCCCACCTTGTATTGTCAGTTGATCGGGTCATTGATGTATTTGGTCAATACCAGGCTAGATATTTGTTTTGCTATCAACACTCTCAACCAGTTTATGGTGGAGCCTAGGAGAGTGCATTGGGTGACAGCAAAACATGTGCTCAGGTATTTTTGTGGTATGGTAGATTATGGTCTGGACTATCATAGAGGAGATGGAGTTCGTCTGGTTGGCTATACAAACTCAGATTGGGTAGGATGTGTTAGTGACAGGAAAATCACTTCAGGGTGTTGCTTCGAATTGGGATCAATAGTTGTGTCTTGGTTTAGTCAGAAGCAAAAGTTAGTGGCTTTGAGTTCGGAAGAGGCAGAGTATATGGAAGCTAGTCAGGCTAGTTGTGAGGCCCTTTGGCTTCACAAGATGATGGTGGGATTGTTCATTGTGCAGTTGAGACCTACTGTGATTTACTATGATAATCAGAGTTGCATTAAACTCTCAGAGAATCCAGTTTTTCATGACCGGTCTAAGCATATCGAGATTCGATATCACTTCATCCGTGATTATGTTCAGAGAGGAGTTGTGGAGCTACAATACATATCTACAGAGGAGGAGGTTTCAGACATACTCACCAAGGCATTGGGCAGAGGAAAGTTTGTATTTTTCAGGGACAAGCTTGGAGTGGTGAGTAAAACTTTCCTCGGTATGAGGGAGTGTTAAATTTTTAATTAAATAAAGTACTAAGGAAAGTGTTTCTCTTCCCTAGGTGCCTAAGGGAGTGAAAGTGCCTAATGTGGGTCCTATTCATTTAATTTGTGAGATGCAAATTAAAAGGTGACTTTATGACTAAAGTGGGGGTGAGTGAAGAGACATCAAATCTCAGCCACTCATCTAATCTAATCTCAACCATTAGATTAGAAAACCCCTCACCTTCCCTCATGAGGTCGATTAGGGAAAGAGGGCGCACCCATTGTGGGTTGTTGTTGCATTCTTGTTGAGAGAGTAAGAGAGGTGTCGAGTTGAAGAAGAGAGACAACATTTGCTGAAGGAGAGCATGCATCCCAAGAAAAAGAGTAGGCACAGTTTTCAAGGAAGCAGACAACAAGGAAGAACAAGGCGTACTGTACTGATTTCTGGAGGCCGTACAACATTAAATGTGCACAAAAATTGAGGAGGACATTAGATGCAGTTTGTGAGAGTATTGACATGCTTTTGAAGGCTGTCGTACAACATTTAATTGGCACAAAAATCGAGGAAGGAGCTGGGAACATATTTCTGGGTAGAGAAAATCCGTACAGTCCATACGGACATGCATAGAAGTAAAGGGGTCGTACTGTCATAAATTCTGGGTGCATTTTTCTGAGTATTGGCACGTTTTTTCAAGGCATTTTTACTGTTGGGTTTTCCATACAATCTTGGCAGATTTTGGGCACAAATTCCGAGGACAGTCCGTACAACATTTATTGCTGGGACAGCCATACAGTGTATGAATTTCTGGGACAAAAATTGAGAATCTTTTCCGGACATTTCCGAAGATGTATTTTCTGAGCAAGAAGACTGAGATAAGTTTGTGTTTTAATTTCTGAAGATGACTATGTTGTAAAAGAATTTCTCAGAAGCCCATAAATAATAAAAATCCCTCTCTCACTGGTTTTCCCCTTGTGGGTTTTTCCAGGGTTGAAGTTAGACCAAAAATCTTTGTCTATAAATTTTCTGAGTTTTGCATGCTGCTGATATTTTATTTCTGTGTTGAAAATGATGTTTATAATCCTCATGTTTCAGTTATGAAGTTTATTTTCTGCTAAGTTTTTATATGCTGAAATTGTGCTGAAACTAGGCTTGGGCATTTAACTTTGGCTGAAAAATCAGCGAGACTGAAACTGGGTTGGGGTCTAAAATTTTAACATCATGTTGATATTTATCCCAAGTTGAATAGTAACCAGTGGACTTACAAAGATAGGAGGTGGAATTAAAACACATTCTAATTCTTTAACTCTTTCCTTTAATATTGCATTATTAGCTTCCATATCATCAATTGAAACTTCTAAGGAATCACCAGTAATTTTTTGAATTCGGGAAATCCTTGATGGTAGGACCTTATTTAAGTCCAACTCTGTATCTTTGATTTTTTTCCCTTTGAATTCACACATTCAAAGACAGACTTCTTCAAATATTTATCAAATAATGCACTTTGTAGGATCAATGACTCTTCTTCATAATATATTGGTTCTTGGGCCACCAATTTTGCTACCATTTCTCCACTTGGTTGAGCTCCTTGTTCATCATCTCAAAATTCTATGTCTTCAATATTTACATCTAGTTGCATATCTTCAAGATCAATGTCCTCATTAGGTATAACATTTTCTATTTCTTGTTGATTATTCTGTATTTTCCTCTTACTAGTTATTGGTAATTTATGGGTTTGTCAATATTGTTTTTAGGATGATGAGGATCATCTCCATCCCCTGAATTTTCAATAATATATTTGTTTTTCCTGTAAAATAGTTTTTGGGTTTTGTTTGGGTGTGCCGCTCGTATGAGAAGAACTTGGACAGTTCATATTATTTTCATTAACAACTCTTTTGTGTTTCCAATGAGCTTCATTTGTGTTGATGATGGTTTAAAGGTCTACAACTAACACTTGTTCAAAGTTATTGTCATTATTTTTCTGTTCTACATATATATAATCATTTATGTATGAAGCATTGAAACCTATATAAACCATATGATTCATAAAATATTGTCGAGGGTCAAACCCCTTCATTTGATTTTCCAACTTCATATTATACTGGTCAAATTGGGTTGACAATATACCAATTTTAGAGGCATTTTTCAATGTAATCTCAACAAATTTCCATGACATTGGAATGAATTTCTTTTCCTCCTTTGACAAAAGAAATTGGGCCAAAATATGTATTTTCTATAGACTTCCACCATGATTATTTTATCTGGTACATAAAATGGAAGATATATAAGGGATTCCTGAGAGAAATAGACTATGATTATGCTATATTGTGCATTTGCTTCAAAGTTTCCCCTTTTATGTAAAAATTTTGCTACTTCCATCGATAATATTGAGGTACTGTTTCCGAATAGAGTCTTTTGACAGAAGATAGAAAAGAACCATAAACTTCATAAAAGTGGTACATCACTTTCTTCTTACACAGAGAAGGATGCCAAGAGTGAAATGAGTATGTTTTAGTATCAACTTGTCTTGACAATTTCAATCCTTGAAATACACGAGAGTATACAATATCAAAGAAAAAATATGAAAACATGTAGAATTTATTATCTTTCTTGAAATTTGAAAGTTGAAGTGATATATCAAAAGATATAATTTTAGACCAGTCGAAAAAACATTTTCCCCTGAATAGAATAATATACTATGTAAAGAGATAAGAAAGGGATAGCAGTAGTTGAATCATGTCGCAATACCCTATCAATAAGCTAAGTCATCTATTTACAGAGTTTCTTCAATTGACTAACTTGAATCATTGATAAGTCTTCTGGTATTGTAGTCGGGTCTTCAAGACAATATGGAAATAGATCATTGCCACCATTTTTGTCTCTAATGAATTTCTTTACTTCATCAACTTTGAAGTTTGTTGTCATCTTTGGTAACTTGAGCATCTGGTTTAAAGTTGATGGCATTAAAAATAGTGGAGATTGTCCATTCAATTTGATAATCCTCTGATCCTTTTCATAATTGTATGTGCACCAAATCACTAATTATTTAAAATCAAATAATTTTGGAACACATCCATCTTTGGTAATTCCTGATATCCAAATATCATCGACATGTCTTTCTTCAAGAGGTAATGTAGAATAGTGTCTATATTCTCGTGACCAATGGTATTTTGGGTATTCTCGTGCTTGTATTTAGAGTGTCTCCACATAAGATTTATCTTCTTCTTTCCATATTTCTTAACTGTTGGACAAGTATTCATAATCTTTCTATAATAGTGAAATAATATTTTCTCATATGAATCTCTTGAGATCGTATTTCAAAAGAGTGATTAAGTGAATTAAATTTGAATTTATGAGAAGGGTATCAAGAAAAATTCCATTAATAATAGTGCTTTATTACTTAACTTATTTGTCGTTTCACATAAGATGTGCATTAAATGTTTCTTGGTGAATGTGACAAGGAATGAGGATTCACAACAGAGCACAGAAACATAATGAATTATGAAGAATTGAATGAAAAAAATATGCTTCCACGATTTCATAGGATGCTTTGAAATATGAATAAGTGTAGAATGGTGGACGAACGAATGAGAAGAAAAGTGATTTTCAAAGTGGTGTCATGAAATCTACTTCCACAGTTGGACTCTAAAGACTAAGTATGGAACATAAAATATCAATAAGATGGTTAAGTAGCAAAAGCAGATGGACCAACTTAAAATTATCATTAGAAAAAAGATACACATCTGCAGATCCATCGTTCTGCAAAGAATATGAAAATATGACTAAGTGTTGGTGTGAATGGTGTGCAGCAAAAAAAGACAGTGTATTTTGAGGGTGGCAGAAATCAAGGTAAAAGGTCATGAACTCGCTATGAATCAAAAAATTTCGAAGTATGGAATATGATACAAAAGAGAGATATTTATGACTTAGATATTTTAAGATGAGAAATAAACTTTTTTCTTGATCTGAGATGATCGTCTACAGTATCCAAAAATGTACCCACACCCATTCAAAGAAGATCTTGGTAGTGGCCTCTGTTGTGATACTCTTCTTACAGACTATCAAAATGGTCATATTAGAAAATCGATAAACCACCGGAAAAGCACAGTTGTTTCCCCACTTGGTTGAAGGAAGGCCATGCATGTAGTCCATTGAGATGGATTCCCAGGGCATGTCGGGAGTAGGGAAAGGGGTCTTTATACCTTGCTTCTTAATGGATGGTTTGGAAATATCACAGGAAGTGAAAGAATATATGTACTTCTTGACTTCCTATCAAAGTTTCAGCCAACAAAAATACTTTTGTAGCCTCGCCACTCTCTTTTCCACACCAAAGTGTCCTGCCATCTGAATGTAGTGATATTCCAAAATTAGCTCCACCCGCTTGCTTGAAGAAACAAAAATATGGCCCAGATGGCATAACAGTCCACCTTGAAGATGAAATTCAGTGATAAGCATGTATGTAACCAACAGCTGGTAAGTGTTAGTGAATTTAGGATCGTTCCTATAGAATTGGGGCCACCACAAGGTCTCGTGTCCACAAGAGTGAAGCACTGTGGTTAATGATGCAACTGGGGGTCGATTTAGGAATTCAACGATGTTATTGGTGCTCCCTGTATTATATTTGATGTTGAGGTGAAAATTCTACAAGTATGCATACCACTTTTTATGGTGGTCATTATGCAAGTTTCTTTGTGTCTGCATGAATTGCGAAAGCTTGTGATCAGTGTGGATGATTTTCTCCTTCCCGAGAATGTAATGCTTCCACTGGTGACAATCTTGTACAATGTAATACATTTATTTTTCATAAGTGGGGTACTTACAGACTACATGTTATAGTGTCTCACTATGATAGGCCATTGGATGACTATGCTGAGTGAGAACTGTGCTCACAACATAACCAAAATCATTTGTCTTGATATCAAAAGGTTGTTGCAAATCATGTAATGAGAGAACTGGGACTGAGCACAAGCGATGTTTCATATCATCAAACTCTTTATATTTCGATTTTCCCCACATGAACTTTTATTTAGCACTTCTCTTGGTCACTTGTTTGAGGACCCATGTGATAGGGGAGAATCCCAACATGAAATTGTGATAGAAATTGGCATGTCCCAAGAAAATACAAAGCTCGTTTAGTGTGGAGGGATTTCCAGTCATGAATGATATGGATCTTAGCTAGATCCAAGTGCACACCATGCCCATCAACAATGTATCTTAGGTATTGGACCATGGTCATGCCAAAGGAGAATTTTTCAAAGTTACCATATAACTTGTGCTATCATAGAGTGTGAAGGTATTAGGATCCAATCCTAACCCCTGTTTGTGGGTCATTAGTTAGTATGATATATTTTCTATGTACTAAATTTCAAAAATAGTTAATAATGCCTATTAAATAAATGAGAATAAGTCAATGTAATAACACCTAATCGAAACTTCTTCTTCTAGAAATATCCTCCTCTATAAGTTTCCTTAGAAGATAGAATTAGTATAAATAATAGTAGGAGGTATTGAATAACTTGTCTTGAGAATTATTGTAATAGAGAACTGCTTTGCTAGAGGTTTCCCCCTCAAAGAGGCAAGTGAACATCGTTTCCTATTAATAAAGGTATTATTTTGGTGTTGTGGTTTCATCTATCATGTTGTTCCACTATTATTCTATGCGATATTTCTATTTTGTCTATTATAATAGATCTAGCACCTTACAAGTGGTATCGAAGATCTTTCCTTGGCATAAAATTGTGGGTTAATTTTTTTAGGGTAAAGACATATTCATGCGTCTTAAATATATAGATATATGTTGTTTAGCACATAAATCCACGGTTGGCGAAGCATACATGCATAAACTACAAGTGGTATTTAATTGTACATTGTTGGCCACTCTTGTAACCCTTGTTGGTACCCATTCAAGTGGTAGTGCATCAGACAACACCTATATATGGATCTACCTAGATCTCCTAAATCCCTTCGTAGATAATCCAATCAACCACCTAATTGTTATAGTGCCACCAAGAAAAAAACTCGAGAAGATACTCTCTCATACCTAGGTAGTCGGGTAGTATGCCTAAGGGCATGGTCTAGCCTCCTTAGTTGGTTCCCTGAGATATTTGGCTGAGTAATACTATTGTACCCTGCATGTATATCAGAGAGATATAGCACAGGGAAAATCATTTTTTGTATAAAACCTAAATACCCTAAACCTTGGGATGGAAACATAAACAAAACATACAATATCTATTGTTGTGAAATTTTACCTCCTTCATTCTGGTTGTGAAATTACTACAACTTTTTTCCTGTTAATAATTTGGTCCTTTCAACACTGTAGTATTCTTCATATCGGAGTATAACTCTGTAGGAGTAAAAAAAAAAGTATGGGGCCTCTTTCACCCTTATTTGATACCTATCCCATTAGGTTCCTCTATTCATCCTGATCGTAGTTGTAACTATCATTTTTAACCATATTTTCTATGGCCCGACCCCTTTCTCGCATCCCTATTTGAGACCTGTATCATTGGATTCCTCTCTTCATCTTGATCACAGTGGTACCTATAATTTTCAACCTTATTTTTATGTGGCCCAACCCCCTTCCCACCCGCCCCATTTCCCCCTATCCCACCAACCTCCTTATACTAGGATGTAATCTCTCCCTAAGTTTTCCACATGTTCCCTACTCAAAACCATGCGCATACCATGGAAGACATGGACATTTGGGTCACCTCATTGAATGAGACTATGACCGCCCTCCTCCAAGAATTCCAGAAGTGCCTCAAGGACAAGTTCAACACATAGGCGCAAGCATCAAGGGTAAGCACCCTAAGTCCCACTCTAAGGATCTTCACTCCTCCCTTCCTGAGAAATCCTCATTCTTAACACTCTCTTCAGGGTCCTCCAAATAATTGGAATAAGGTTCTGAAAGTTGAGATGCATAAATTTGATGGATCTAAATTGACATGATGGGTTTTGCAAATGGAAAACTACTTCTTCCTCCATGATATTAGGGATGATGATACCAAAATCCATGTGGGGGTTCTGTACTTGGATCAAGAAATATGGAAATGGTGCAAATGGCATGAGAAATTATATCCAAGATTACCCACTTGGATCATGTTAACCAAAGCGGTTTGTGCCTATTTTGATAGGGAATCCCATTTTTTGGGTCTACTCACTAAGCTCAAACAAACAGGATCCGTGACCAACTTCATCACCACATTTGAACTGTTGGCCATCCACACCGAGGGATTATTATATTAGTTCTATATTGAATTGTTTATCAATGGCTTAAAGGATGCCAATAAGGCTCATGTTTGCATGCATCATTCAGTCACTTGGTTGCAGGCGTTCCAATTAGCCAGAGAAGAATAGACCATTATTTAGGCCCAAACACTAATCAATATAGTTCCAAATTGTCCTCACCCATGGGATACCTTAGCTCCGACACAAATGTCGAAAGTTCGAAAGGTATATCAAATAGAAATGGAAGAACATCACAAGAAAGGACTTTTATATCACTATGATGACAAGTATTCACTGGACCATAAATTTCGTGAACAAAATGTATTCCATATTGATGCATAAACTTCCAATTCCTCTAAATAAATCCCATCAGATCAGGCTCCTGACCAATAGGATTCCCAACCAAGTGTCCACCTTAAATATTCAGTTACAACCCCTGTGGAACCAACATAACCTCTCATACATATTCATGCCCTCTCTGGTATTTTGGCCCCACAGACATTGAATATCAAGGGCTACATCAAACATAGGTCAGTCGTGGTGTTTATTGATAGTGGTAGAACCCATAATTTATTCATTGTAGGATCTCTAAGGAGATCCATTACTTTGTTCGCCCAGTTTCTAATTTTCAAATCCTCATAGATAATGGTGTTGCAATGAAGTGTGGGGGACATTGTGATATTGTCAAACTACAAATGGATTATTATCATATGAAAACTCACATGTTATCTATTTCCATGGATGGATATGATATCGTATTGGGTGTGAAATGGCTTCACACCCTGGGACTGTTAAAAAAACAAGATCATTGAGCAATAAAATAAAAACAAATGCAGAAATAACAAAGAAGATACACAATATTGTTAGGGTCCTAACCCACACATAGGTAGAACAATATATTCGTATGTAATAAAGGTCAATATTAATAAGGCCTTTCAATAAAATAGAATAAGGTGGATGTAAGAAGACCTAATAGAAGCTTTTGCTTCTAGAAGGATCTTCCTCTAGATGCTTCTTTTTAGTATAAATAGGAGTTGAGGGTATGAGAACCCTAACTTGGATATTATTGTAATAGAGCTTTGCTTAACTGGAGGTTTCCCCCTCAAAGAGGCCCATGAACATTACTTTAAGATTCAAAGTGTTAGTTATGTTATTATTCTCATATCATTTCAGTGCTATTGTGGTGAATGTTCTAGTTATATTGTTGTTATTCTGCCATTACGAGCATTTTATTTATGTTCTGCATACATTTTATATTTGTTATATTACAAGTGGCATTAGAGCACTTTCCTTGGTAGAAAGTGTGGGTTAATTTTTTTTCAGGGTAGAGACGTATTCCAGCATCTTTAAGCCATAAAGATCTATCATTTCGCACATAAACTCACGGTTGAGGGATTCATACATGAAGGAAATACAAGTGGTACTTAAGCGCACATCTATTGGCCACCCTTGTAACCCCTGTTGGTACCCCTTAGAGTGGTAGAAAATTAGACAACACCTATGTATGGATTGACCTAGATTACTTGAAGCCCTCTTTAGATAAATCGATCAATCGCCTGACTACTATAGTGTCATTGAGAATAGCACTTGGGAAGATACTCTCTAGTACCTGGGTAGTCGGGTAGTACGACTAAGGGTATGGTCTATATTCCTTAGTTAGTTCCCTGAGATATTGGGCCAAGTACTACTGTTGGACCCCGCATGTATATCAGAGAGATATAGCACAAGGAAAACCCTTGTCTGTAGAACCCTTGAATGCCTAACCCTTGAGGACAGAAACATAAACAAATTAAAACATAAAAGATCTATTACTGCGCAACTGTGTTCGGGTTACCAAGTAAATACACATTTCTTTTTGGTTAAGTATTTGGGAATTGGATTCATCTCTTCGCCCTTATCACATTCATCCATATCTTTTTTTCGGAAAAAAAATTTGACCCCACTCGCCCCTTTTCAGTTCCCCCATCCTCATGGCCCATACCCATAGCCAAGACTTGGAAGCTCTCTTCAACACCTTGCAATCTGGTCTCATCAAGACCCAACAAGAAGTGAAACAGCTCAGTGCCAATGTTTCCACCATAAATACAACCATGCAGTCCTCAATGGAGGAAATCAAACAAGACCTCACCACCTAGCTTGAATAAGTCTTTTCGCACTCTGCACCAAACTGCATATCCCTACAGATAACCCTTCCTCTTCCTCACCTCCACATACTGAAGGTGACCATTCCTCTCATTCCCATAAATTTCAGAACCATCACTTTCAAGGTGACCTACGCCTTCCACGGGTGGATGTGACCAAATTTGATGGCTCATACCCCACTGGTTGGGTAACCCAAATGGAACATTATTTCTCTTTATATGGCATTATAGATGACTTGGCCAAACTCTGGTATGGTGTTCTCCATCTAGATCAAGAATGTTAGAAATTGTGGCAATGGATAAAAACTTCTCGTAAAGGGTATATTGATTGGACACAGTTTGTGGTAGAGATTTATGAACGCTTTGACACTGAAACCAACCATTTGGGCCATTTGACAAAGTTGAAACAATTAGGAACAGTGGAAGACATTATAGCTGCCTTTGAGCACCTGGATTTTAGAACAGAGGGCATGTCTGATTCCTTTTTTTGAGAGTGTTTTATCAATGGCCTCAAGGATGAGATTCAGGCCCATGTCCTCATGGCTCGGCCTCAAAGTTGGGTGGAGGCTACTAAAAGAGATAAATAAAAACAACAGGTTGTATCTTCTCAAGACCAAAAACCCTCCTTTATCCCTCGCCCTAAACCAGTAAATCCCACTACTCCCTCTGCTCCATTGAAGATCCAAAAATTGACCAGGGATGAAATGGTTGAACGCCAACTCAAAGGCCTTTGTTATAACTGTGATGACAAATATTTCTTGGGTCACAAGTGTAAAGAACAAAATCTTTTTATGGCCATCTCTGAGGATATTTTGGAACAGGATGTAGAAACTCCATTTGTGTCTGAGTCACCTAAATCCACTGACATAACCCCTCCCTCAGACCCTCCTGAATTAGAACCGATCATTTCCCTCAATGCTCTCACTATCTTCTCCGCTCCCCAAACCCTCAAGCTAATCGGTTACATCAAGCATAGGAAGGTCATCATTCTGGTTGATAGTGGTAGCACCCATAATTTTATTCATTGCTGCATTGCCCAAGAAACTCATTGCTACATCCATGCCGTCAATAATTTCCAAATCATGATCGCCAATGGTGGTTCCATGAAATGTGGAGGGTGTTGTGAAAATGTGTGTCTCCAAATTAGTGACTACCACCTGAAATCTCATATGTTTGCTATCGACATGGGAGTTTGTGACATTGTATTGGGTGTAGACTGCCGAAGGACTTTGGGTCCCATTCTCATGGATTTTAAAGACTTAAATATGCAATTCGATTAGGAGAGCCACCAATATAAGTTCCAAGGCATCACCGTCGGTTCACCTGAGATCATTAGTCCCCATCACATGGAAAAGCTTCTCAAAAAAGGTCATTCTTGTGTTATCGCCCAACTCCATTCCATACAAGCAACAGAGACACCCTCGGTCCCGAAAGACCTCCAAGCCATCCTTTCTAAACATCAATTTTTCTTTTCCACTGCCCAAGGACTCCCTCCTTCCCATGGTGTTCATGATCATTCCATTCCCCTAGTACCCAAAATCCTTCCTCCCAATATCCGTCTGTATCACCCCTTCTCCCAAAAAAATGAAGTTGAGAAAATGGTCCAGGAACTCCTTAATGCAGGCATTATCCACCCTAGTATGAGCCCCTACTCTTCTCTTGTGGTCATGGCCCTGAAGAAAGAAGGTTCTTGGAGAATGTGTCCTGACTTTCGTGCCCTCAACAAACTTACCATCAAAGACAAATTCCCTATTCCTATCATTGATGACCTCTTGAATGAATTGAGTGGTGCCTAATTCTTCACTAAACTTGATATTCGTTTGGGCTACCACCAGATATGTATGAAAGAGGAAGACATTCCAAAGACTGCCTTTAGAACTCATCAGGGCCACTATGAGTTTTTGGCCATGCCCTTTGTCTTATGTAATACCCCCTCCACCTTCCAAATCCTCATGAATAATGTATTCCATCCTTTCCTCTGCCATTTTGTCTTAGTTTTCTTTGATGATATCCTCATCTATAGCAAAACCTGGACATACCATCTTTCTCATGTGGATCGAGTTCTCCATCTAATCTCTCAGCACCAACTTTTCTTGAAATAGTCTAAATGTTCTTTTGGCGCCTCAGAAGTAGAATACTTGGGTCATATGGTTGGAAAAGATGGCATCAGGGTGGATCCTAAAAAGATTGAATCTATGCAAGACTGGCCTCACCCAAAGACTCTTAAGATATTTCATGGATTTCTGGGATTAATAGGGTATTATCGCAAGTTTGTTCAGAATTATGGGAAGATTGCAGCACCTCTCACTGCTCTCCTCAAAAATAAATCTTTCACTTGGACTCCAGTTGTTGCTCAAGCTTTTCAAACCTTGAAGATGGCCATGTGCACCACTCTAGTCCTCGCCCTTCCCGATTTTACAAAGACCTTTGTGTTGGAATGTGATGCCTTAGGGAAAGGAATTGGTGTTGTCCTTATGCAAGAGGGTTGACCTTTGGCCTTTACCAGCAAGAAACTATCTGAAAGAAATATGGGCAAATCCATCTATGAAAAGTAAATGTTGTCTATTCTACATGTCGTTGATCTGTGGCACCCTTGTCTATTGGGGCAACGCTTCCAAATTAAGATAGACCATCAATTCTCAAGTATTTTCTGCAACAACGCATTTCCTCCCCAAAACAACAAAAATGGGTGACTAAACTCTTTGGATATGATTATGAGATCATTTAAAAGAAAGGAAAAGACAATGTGGTTGTGGATGCACTTTCTTGGAAATATGAAGATGAAGAATCCATTTTTTCTCTTTCATTCATTGTACCAGATTAGCTCCAAGTCGTTCGCTAGGAATGGCTACAAGATCCCAAAAGTTCGTAGTTGATCCAAGAATTGCAGTCCAATGCTCCATCTTCCCCAGGGTACTCTTGGCTCCATGATGAACTTCATTACAAAGGCCATTTGTATTTAAGTAAAAAATCAAATCTTAAATCCATGGTACTTTCTGAGCTTCATGCTACACCCACAACAGGGCACTCTGGGTCCACCAAAACCTATGATAGGGTCAAACGTTCATTTTTATGGGATGGTATGAAACAAGACATTCATAATTTTGTAGCTGAATGTGATGTGTGTCAATGCAACAAGGGACAAACCATCAAATCTCAAGGCACACTACAACCTCTCCCGATTCCACCTACTATTTGCAAGGATATCTCTATGGATTTTATTACTGGCTTACCCAAATCAGGCAATAAATCCATCATAATGGTGGTTGTTGATCGCTTTTCCAAGAATGCTCATTTATTCTCCCTTCAAAACCCATTTACAACATCCACGGTGGCTCAATTTTTCATGGATCAGGTCTTCAAGCTTCATGGCATGCCGCACTTTATTGTTTCTGATCGCGACCCAAATTTCACAAGCAATTTTTGGCAAGAACTGTTCAAGATACAAGGCACCAAATTGCATCTCAGCACAACTTATCATCCCCATACTGATGGCCAAACGGAAGTTGTCAACAAGTGTTTGGAAACATATTTGAGGTGTTTTGCCTTGGAAAAGCAAAATTAGTGGGTTCAATGATTACCCCTAGCTGAATGGTGGTACAACACTTCATACCATATAGCTACATGCATGACTCCTTTTGAAGAATTATATGGACAAAATCCACCTTCAGTTCTCTCATACTTACCAGGTGCCTCGAAGGTCCATGTGGTTGACCTAACACTTATAGCTCGAGAGGCTATTCTCTGTACCTTCAAAGAGAATTTTCTCATGGCACATAATCACATCAAGCAACAAGCATATCAAGGTTGCTCTGAACGTCAATTTGCAAAAGGGGATCAAGTGTTTCTTTGAATACAACCTTACAAGAAAACTTCCCTCAAGGACAAGCATTGTCAGAAGCTAGTGCCCAAATTTTATGGTCCTTATACCATTCTCAAGCATGTGGGACAAGTATCCTATCAGTTAGCTTTGCCCAACCATTCGAAGCTACATCCTATTTTTCATGTTTCATGCTTAAAGAAGGTGATTGGAGCTAAGTGCCAAATTCAAACCAACCTTCCAAAGTTAGTTGAAGAAGGATCCATTTGGCTACATAAAGAAGCAGTTTTGGACCAGCGTGAGCATCGCCTACGTTAGAGAACCATCAAGGAAGTGCTAGTCCAGTGGAAATATACAACTCCAACAGACGCCACTTGGGAACCAACTACCATTCTGCAACAATTTCCTCATCTCAAGCCTTGAGGACAAGGTTGTTTTTAAGGGGGAATACATGTTAGGGTCCTAACCCACACATAGGTAGAACAATATATTCGGATGTAATAAAGGTCAATATTAATAAGGCCTTTCAATAAAATAGAATAAGATAGATGTAAGAAGACCTAATAGAAGCTTCTGCTTCTAGAAGGATCTTCCTGTAGATGATTCTTTTTAGTATAAATATGATTCGAGGGTATGAGAACCCTAACTTGGATATTATTGTAATAGAGCTCTACTCAACTGGAGGTTGCCCCCTCAAAGAGGCCCGTGAACATTGCTTTCGGATTCAAAGTGTTATTTCTGTTATTATTCTAATATCATTTCAGTGTTATTGTGGTGAATGTTCTGGTTATATTGTTGTTATTCTGCCATTACTAGCATTTTATTTCTATTCTGCATACATTTTATAACTAGTTTATTACAAATACAATAGATACATAGATATATCTGGTTCACCCAGTGTGGGCAATGTCCACCAAATAAATTCCCAGGTCCTTCCTTTCTATTATCCAACAAATTAAGGGATACAACCTACAACACACTCACTGTAACTTCCTCTTCTTTGTCTCACAATCTCCACTCTTAGAATACAATATTTGCAATGATGGATAGACGCAATACATTTCCCTCATAAAAGAGGGTTTCCTTCTAGGGAAAAAAACCATAACATAACTTCTATCATAATATTTGCAACCTTAAAATGAACGATCCATATTTACTATTAAATTACAATATACATTTACAAGGAAATTTTTCCGTCGGGGGCTTCACCCCCAAACCCCCATCAGGGAATGCTATCCCTCGAACCCACGTTGGGGGGATTATACCCTTGGACCCCATAGGGGGGGAAGGTACCCCCTGAAACCCCCCCACATGGAGGGGTGTATAGTATTATGTGATGTACAATATTCATGGGGTATAAACATAGCTAAAAACAAAGACCTATGAAATAGGAAGATAATCAGCCTCCACAACCAACAATCTCCCACTTGGAGACTGATCACAACAACTCCATTGATGTTGTATATGTTGGACTATTCTCCACCTTGGACATGAAAAATTTATCATCTTCACCTTCGTGTTTGAAGACTAACTGAAACTAAGCAGGAACTTAGTTTCTCCCTGGTTACTTCCTTTCTTAACATATCTATAGGATTCTATCTAGTGTGTATCTTTTCCAACTTCAAATGTCCATCTTCCCATATGGATCGTATGAAATCATACTTGAGTTTTATATTCTTAGTCTTTGAATGGAAGGTTGAGTTCTTTGCAAGATTAATGGAACTCTCGTTGTCATAGTACAACCTATTATTCTCTTTCTTCTTTCCCAATTCCTCCATAAATCTCTATAACCAAATCATCTCTTTAGTAGCCTCTATAGCAGAAACATACTTTGCCTCTATTGTTGAAAGTGAAACAACCTTTTGCAGTTTCGAAATCTAACTTACCGTCATTCCACCTATAGTAAAAACATACCATGTGGTGCTCCTACTGCTATCTTTATCACCTACCATATATGAATCAACATATCCATGTAGAACATTGTTTGAACCTCCAAAACATAATGCATGAGTAGAAGTACCTTTCAAATACTTGAGAATCCACTTCACTTCCTCCCAATGTTCTTTTCCTGGATTTTTCATATACCTACTCACAAATCCCATTTCATATGCAATATCTTTTCTTGTGAAAACCATAACATACATCAAGATGCCAACTGTTGATGAATAAGGGACCCTGGACATGTATTTTATCTCCTCCTGTGTCTTGGGACACATTTCTTTGGTTAATTTGAAATGAATGGACAAAGGTGTACTAATTGGTTTTTCATTCTTCATTCTAAACCTCTCCAACACCTTCTCTATGTACTCACCCTGAGACAATGTCAAATTGTGATTTTTCCTATCTCTTACTATTCTCATACCAAGGATTTTATTTGCAACACCCAAATCCTTCATCACAAATGAATTAGATAACTTCTTCTTGAGAACATTTATATCCTTCATATTAGGCCTTGTAACAAGCACGCCATCTACATACAATAGAAAGATAATATAGCTTCCATTTTCTAGCTTTTTAAAATAAACACAGTGATCAAAATGATATCTACTATAACCTTGTTCTGTCATAAAACTGCCAAACTTCAAATACCATTGCCTTGGAGCTTTCTTTAAGACATACAATTTCTTCTTCAACCCAAATAGAAAATTTTCCTTCCCTTTGACCTCACACCTTTGTGGTTGTTGCATATAAATATCTTCCTCCAAATCCCCATGGAGAAAATTTGTTTTTACATATATTTGTTCAAGATGTAAATACTCTATTTCCACAAGACTTAAAATAGTCCTAATTAAAGTCATTTTAACAACAGGAGAAAATATTTCATCAAAATATATACCCTTATTTTGTGCAAACCCCTTTACAAAAAGTCTATCCTTGTACCACTTTTTGCCTCCATCTTCTTCCTTCAACTTGTAAACCCATTTGTTCTGCAATGCTCTTTTTTCTGCAGGCAACTGAACCAAATCCAAAGTCTATTTTTTCACCAAGGAATCCATTTCCTCTTTCATGCCTTGCTCCCACTTCCTTTTAGTGTCTACCTACATTGTCTCTTCATAACATTCTAGTTCACCATAATCAGTCAACAATAAATAATACAATGAAGGAGAGTATCATTCAATGCGTCTACTTAACCTGATAGATCTTCTAACAACACTTGCAGGAGTTTGAGGTACCTATTTCTCCTATTGTTGTACATTTTGATTTTCTGGTACCTTTGGAATTTATTTTTCAACAATCTCATCAAGCATTGTGTATTATGGTTTTCCTTTTTCCTGTTTTTGAGCCTGCAACTGATCTTTGTACATGACCTTATCATTGAATATGACATCTCTACTCCTAATGATTTTGTGATTTTCATAATCCCATAAGCGATAACAAAAATCATTACCATCATATCCAATAAAGGCACACTTCTTGGGTTTTTCCTGAAGCTTTGTTCTATTTTCTTTATCAATATGGACAATTGCTTCACAACCAAAAGTCTTCTAAAAATAATAGTTTACCTTTTTACCTATTCATGCCTCCTCTAGAATTCCACCATCCAAAGATCTTGAATGTCCTTTGTTTATTACGTAAACAACAATATCTACAACATCTTCCCAGAACTGTAAGGGAAAACCAACATGCAATCTCATAGTCCTTGAATGCTCCATGATTGTCTTATTCATTCTTTCTGACACACCATGTTCTTGTGGTGTTCTTGGAACTGTCTTCTCTCTACTAATACCATGGTATGAATCATAATCATAAAAATCCTTTCTGCAATATTCACCTCCATTGTTTGATTTGAGACACTTCAACCTTTTCTTGTCTCCTTCTCAACCAAATCTTTCCATTTCTTAAAAGTATCAAAAACATCATATTTTTTTCGAATGCAATAAACCCAATTTTTTCTAGTTGCATCATCACTAAAAGTAACATAATAATGAGATAAACCAAGAGATGATAGCTGAGATGGTCCCCATACATTTGTATGCACAAGCTCTAACCTTTCACTCTTCTTTTCTTTTTCAACTCTGAGAAATATGATTCTCTTATGTTTTCCATAAACATAATGCTCATGGAAATCCAAATCAATTTGTTTAAGATCTAGAAACAAATTTCTTTTTTTAAGTATTTGCATCCCCTTCTCACTCATGTGTCCAAGTCTCTGATGCCACAATGTTGTATCTACTTCTGTAGAAGCTAAATATATAGAAGAGTCATTATTACCAATACATAAATACAATGTACCTACCTTCTCTCATTTTTCTATCACCAATGATCCTTTGGTGACCTTCCACACCTTATCTGTAAATATGGATATACAACCTTCACTTTCCAACTTCCCTATTAAAATTAGATTTTTCCTTAGATCTGGAACATGCCTTACCTCTTTCAAAAACCATTGGTTTCCATTCATTTTCTTTATTTTTACCTTTTCCATTCCAACAATTTTTCATCATGCATCATCACCCAAATGAACCTGTCCAAAATCACCTTGAACATAATCTAGAAAATGTTTCTTATGGGGTGTGTAATGAAATGAAACTACTGAATCTACTACCCAAGACTCAAAAATATTATCTACAGAAAGAATCAAATCATCTTGTAACACATCACCTATCACATTTACTTCCTAATTTTTCTCTTGTGGTCCATCTCTTTGTTTCTTTGGAGATCTACAGTCTTTCTTCATATGTCCTCTCTTCCCACAATCCCCGTACTCTATTTTTTCCAGTCTGGATTTGAATATTCCCTTCCTAGAATTCTTGCGGCTCCATGAGCCCTTTCCTCTATCATTTTTTCTTCCCTTGTTCTCCATGTTTAAGGCATTACCTGATGTCTCACTTATGATTTTCCATCACATTTCCTCGCTAAGGATAACACCAACAACATCATCAAATTTTAAAGTGTTTGAACCAGAGAAAAAGTTACTTACAACCATGACGAATCCATTCCATCTTTTTGGAAATAATAACAAGATTAGAAGAACCCTGACCTCATAATAAAAGTCCACTTTTATAAAACTTAGCTTATTAGTAACTATATTAAGTTCATTTAAATGATCTGCAAAAGAGCCACCTTCTAACATATTCATATTAAATAATCTCTTCATTAGAAATACCTTATTGGGCGTCGAGGGATTTTCATACAGTTTATCCAATGCATCCATAATCTCATTTTTTGTCTTTTCTTTCGAAATATTGAAAGCCACCAGTGCTGCTAGGCTCAACCATATCCTTCCTAGTGCCTTTCTATAAATAACCTCCCATTTTTCGTCCTTCATGGCCATCGAATTCTTTGCTATTCCATCCAAAGGTAGGTGTAAATGTGTTGAACCTGCACATAATATATATATAGCTAGAAAATACTACAAACATTTGCAGAGAGAAATTCAGAAAGAAGAAGAAGGAGAGAAAGAATGGAAGAATCCTCATTAACTGTAATAAATAATGAATAATTTACACATGATATACTCTGTATAACTCAATGAATGTGCACCAAAGGATAAAAAATTCACTATAGTGGCAGGCTAGAGTGATCTGGACATGCACCTGCAGTTACGGGAGTGAACTTCCACCTAGTCTAGTCTCTCAAGCAGTTATAGGAGTGAACTGCCACCTAGCTGAGTTAACTAGTCAACCAATCTTCAGTGAACAGAGTGAACAGAGTGTAGTGAGGAGTACATCAAGGAATCAAGGGTAATGCGCCAATATGGTGATGATCCCAAGGAAAGTTCACATTAACATGGTGATGATCCCAATGTTGCATGGTGAAAAAACTAATGCAACATCTAGACTCAACTCAACTAGTCAAATTGAAGTGTCAACTGAAGATAATATTCTCCTGGTGGAATACAAAGAAAAACCTTAGGAAAAATAAATCCTGGGTGTGTGTGAAGTAAGTCCAACACCCCCCCTGAACATCACTATGGTGAAAATAAAGAATGGGTCCCAACAATGAGGCCATGTTAGGTACGAAAATACAAAGTATACACTGAAAATAAAGTGAGGAAAGAGGGAAAACCTCATGGGAAAAACCCCTCCTCAAGGTAAAATGTATGTAAAAAGAAGAACTACAGTTATTAGGAAATTGTGTCCTTCACTCCAAGATGACTTTGTAGAGAATGGAACTTCTTCTCAGTGAATGTCTTGATGAAGATGTGTGTTGTCTATTCTGTTGAAGGACAAAACTGTAGGTTGATGATCCCCTCATGTACTAAGTCCCAGATGTAGTGCATGTGGATCTCGATGTTCTTCATCCACTACCTATGAATTGGATCTATGCATAGCTTCAGAGTTCTCTGGTTGTCACACTAGATGACAATCAGTCGATGAAATTAAATGCCCAACTCAGTGAGAAAATGTTGTATCCACATAGCCTGAATGGTTATGTTAACCACCCCTCTGTACTCTACTTCGACTGAAGATAGAGAAATGGCAGCTTGCTTCTTGCTCTACCAATAGATAGGCTTAGAACCGAGACTAAGTGAGTAACCAGATGTGGACTTGTGATCAGTGCTATCACCAACCCAGTCAAAATTAGTAAACCCAATGAGATATAATGTAGAGTCTGCTGCATAATGACTCCCAAAGGTGATGGTGCCCTTTATGTATAGAAGAATATTCTTTGAAACCTTCCAATGTAGCTCAGGTGGCTACTGCATGAACCTAGAAACTGTGCCAACTGCATAGGAGAGGTTTGGTATGGAATGTGTGAGATACAACAAGTTCCCCACTAGTTGTCTATAGAGTGTGTTGTCAACCAATGGAGTGTCTCTGCCATCTTTAAGTTTGACCCCTGATAGGAAAGGAGTCAGAGAAGACTTGTAGTATGTCATGTGAAATCTCTCAATGAAATCTCTTGCATACTTGGTCTGAGAAAGTTTTATGCCTGATGCATCCTGAATAATCTCGAGTCCAAGGAAGAAGTGTAGTAGACCCATGTCCATTACCAAAAACTTGTCATATAGAATCCTCTTGATTGCAACAATCGTTGAAGTCGAGCAACCGGTGATCAACAAATCATCAACATAGAGAGCTAAGAGTAGAAGTGAATCAACCATCCTGAGAATGTATACATTCGGGTCTGATTTACAACATACAAAGTTATGTGACAATAGGTAGGAGTCCATCTTGGCATACCATGCCCTCAGAGCCTACTTGAGGCTATAAAGGGACTTCTTTAGTCAAAAGACCAAAGATGAGTCCTGCATAAATCCATGGGTCTTCTCCATATAGATCTCCTCAGAGATATCACCATGAAGAAATGCATTATTCACATCCATTTGATGGAATTACCATCCCTTGGCTTTAGTAATGGAAAGTTCCAATAGTATGGAATCCATAATCGCTAATGGAGTGAAGGTCTCATCATAGTCAATACCATGCACCTGCTAAAATCCTTTGGCAACAAGCATGACTTTGTATCTTCTCATCTCTCCATCTGTTGTGCTCTTGGTCCTGTAGACCCATCTACATCTGACAAGTTTCCTCCTAGAAGGAAGGTGAAACAAATCCCAAGTCTGGTTCTCAAGGAGGAAGTTGTACTCCTCCTGCATGGTGGATTCCCAAAAGGGATTTTTAATAGCCTTGCCATAAGACCATGAATCTGAAGACTGAATCGAGAAAATATGCCTAGAGGGAAATGGTTCAGTGGCAATGACTGCGACAGGAGGCTCCTCAAAATCAGATCGATTCCTACTAGTATCGGTTGGATCACCAACGAGATTCCCTGCATCCTTGAGAGTAGTTTGTGGCAACTTGGGCCTCTGATATGGCTCTGCAACTGCATCTATATGCTCTGACTCTGCATCTGATTGCACTTATTCTCTATATGAATCATTAGATTCCTCTAAATCAGAACTCTCATTTGAATAATAATAGACATGTGCATGCTCATCATCTCAGAAAGGTGGAAGATTAAAGGTGTCTGCATGCGGCTGTTGAGGTACATGTGAGACACTTTTCTCGAATTGGACACTTTTATCAATGATGATCCAATCCGAGGAAATATAAATAAGTATATATCCCTTCACACTGTCAAGGTATCTAACAAAAATACACTCAGTTCTCTCTGGATCAAGTTCCTTCCTCTTTTCAAACGGAATCCAGGCCCATGCACGTGAATAAAAAATATGAAAGTGGGCCACTTTCTGTTTGAGGTCACTCCAAGCCTCGTAGGGGGTCTTATCCTTAAAATATCTAAGGGGAGATATTTTTTGGATGTATATTTCACAATTAATTTCTTAGGACCACAGTCTCTATGGTAGTCACTTTGCATGCAGCATGCAAGATGCTATCACTTTTAGAGAACTATTTTTTCGCTCAACAACTCTGTTTTGCTACGGAGTATAGGGAACTGTGTGCTACAATTGAATCCCTACCTCATGGAAAATGTTATGGATCTCATGATTGACATACTCTCCCCCGTTATCAGTTTAGAGGACTTTGATTTTCTTTTTGGACTGTGTCTCAACCAAGGATTTGAAATCTTTGAGGTGTTAAAAGACCTCAAATTTTTTTTCTGAAAAAGTAAATCCAAGTAAAATGTGAGAAATCGTCAACAAAAATGAGAATAAACCTCTCTTTGTTGATCGATGGAGGCATATAAGGACCCATGAGGTCACTATGGATCATATCTAAAGGTGAAGAAGCTCTCTAAGACTTTCTTTGGTTGAATTTCTCTTGAGGGTGTTTTCTGAGAACACATCCCTCACATACTCCCTTGGAGAAATGGATGTTTGTTAGACCATCAACCAATATTTTATTGCTAATTTGTTGCATGTATCTGAAATTCAAATGTCCAAACCTTTCATTCCATATCCTATTACTTTCTTCAGCATGAGTAAGGAGTAAAGCATAATCTGGTTCAATAAATTCAGAAAATGTATGCAATCTAGACTGATGATTTACCTCAGCGATAGAAACCATGGAGTTGGATTTCATGTCGTAGATGTACAAGAAATTTGGCATGAATATTAATTTCTTTTCGGTGCTAGAATTTGTCATCTGATACACAGAGAGAAGGTTGACAAAATGTTTGGGAACATGCAACACATTCTCGAAGCTTCCATTGGTGAGTTCAATCCTTCCTTTTCCAGTGACTTCGACTGAAGAGTTTTCCCCCATCAGAATAGGAGGACCTTTGCATGCATCCAATGAAGAATATACTTCTTTAGGGGAAGCCATGTGATGTGATTCTCCTGAATCTATGATCCAAGAATCAAGAGAGGATTTGATGGCAATCAAGGCATGGCTAGAATTGCATTTCTTGGGATTTTGATCTTCTGGCTTCTTCTTCTTGGCACCCTTGGGGATGCAGTATCGAAGGTTGTTTTTATAAATTATTTGACACATTAGATATATTTTTTTTTGCATGCATGCAGATTCTGGATGGAATCCTTTGTGACAGTACGTGCATTTCTCCCCTTTTCTTCCCTTTCCCCCTTTGGATCCCGAGGCATCAATGAAGGGTTTTGTGTACCCTTCCTTATTCAGATGTGCATGAGATTTCCTTTTGAATTTATCTTTATATTTTGGATATTGATGGCTTCCATCTTTCACAGTAATTGCATGCGCCTTTGGGCCTTTGATTTTTCCCATGTTGATGAGCTTCGTTTTCTCTTGTGTCAGGGATTTGATAAAGTCCTCAAGAGAAGGCATATTCCAGGTGGCTCTGGAGGCGAATATGATTGAATGGAATGTGTACACAAAAGAAGAGAACTTAGGACCAAGTTTGGAGAGAATGGTGTGAATCATTTGTTTTTCCTCCTTATATTTATCAACCCCGCAAGCTTTGAGTTGCGACAGTAAATCCTTGAATTTTGTAAAGAAATCTTGGATATTGTCAAAGATTTTTAGATCCAATGTGAGAAATTCCACCTCCAATATGTGTCCCCTCATCTCATCCTATTTTCCAAAGATCCCTTCCAAGGTGGTCCAGGCTTCGTTAGGAGTCTTACAGGAAGATATGTGAAAAAGGAGATCGGGAGAAATAAGAATGCAAATTGTTCTGAATGCTTCATCCATTCGATTTAAGTACTTGGATTTTTATATGGATGATGTTGGTTCTGTGTCTTTATTAAAGGTTAACCTATAAAATCCTATGGTTCAGACATGAATGACTATTTTCTCCTTCCATGCAGATTAATTGTAAGGTGTAATAATGAATTCTTTTGGGAAATCCATCTTTCCCGTTGTCTTCAATGTTTTGTACCAACAAAAAAAATTGGTGTAACTTTTTCTTATCAGTATGTCGGCTCTGATACTATGTAAATATGTTTAACCTACACATAATATATCTATCCATAAAATACTACACACATTTGTAGAGAGAAATTGAGAAAGAAGAAGAAGGAGAGAAAGAATGGAAGAATTATCATTAATCATAATAAATAATGAATAATGTACACATGATATACTTTGTATAACTCAATGAATGTGCACTGGAGGAGAACCAATGCACCATAGTGGTGGTATAGAGTGATATGGACATACACCAGTAGTTATGGGAGTGAACTTCCACCTAGTCTAGTCTATCAGGCAGTTACGAGAGTGAACTACCACCTAGTTGAGTTAACTAGTCAACCAGTCTTTATTTAACTGACTGAACAGAGAGTATTGAGTAGTATATCAAGGAATAAAGGGTGATGCACCAATATGGTGATGATCCCAAGGTAAGTTTTCATTATCATGGTGATGATCCCAATGTTTCATGGTGAAAAAACCAATGCAACATCTAAAATCAACTCAACTAGTCAAACTGAAGTGTCAACTGAAGAGAATATTCTCTAGGTGGAATATAAGGAAAAACCTGAGGAAAAATAAATCCTTAGTGTTTGTGAAGTTTCCCCAATAGTCAGAATATATCCTTATGATATAAATAATATTCCATCTGCATCTTCCATAACTTCTAGTTTTGGCCATTAAATTTCTCGACCCTAAACTTTCCATCTTTCGCCATTTCTCCCACTCAAACCAGGAACCCTGTTTTCCTATGAGTTACCTTTCACTCTGATACCAGTTGTTAGGAAAAAAGATTGCAGAGAAAAAAAATAAAAAAAATGGAAATAATAAAGAAGATACAAAAAACAATAAAGACATAGATATTCATGGTTCACCCAGTGTGGGCTACGTCCACCAAAGTAATTTCCAGATCCTTCCTTTTTATTATCCAACAAATGAAGGGATACAACCTACACAAAACCCGTTGTAACATCCTCTTATTTCTCTCATAGTCCCCTTGCTCAGAATACAATATTCACAGTGATGCATAGCTGCAATACATTTTCCTCATAAAAGAGGGTTTTCTTCTAGGGAAAAAAACCATAACACAACTTCTACTATCAGATATGCAACCTTATAATGAATGGTCCATATTTACTATGAAATTACAATATACATTTACAAGGAAATTTTTCCTTTGTGGGATTCGCCCCCAAACCCCCATCAGGGAACACTATCCCCTGAACCCCCATTGGGGGAATGAGACCTCCATACCTCGTGGGGGAGAAATCCCCCCTTGCAACCCCCCCGTGTGGGGGGGTGTACAGTATTCCAGAATGTGGAATATTCATGGAGTATAAACTCGCCTGGAAACAAAGACCTATGAAACAGGAAGATAATCAGGATCCACAACCAACAGGGACCGATTACAATGGAATACCAAGATTTATATATGAGATTCACCGATGAGGATCACCCCTATACCCTCTAGGGCCTCCAATATTGCTCCCCTGAAATCATCAACTCCCATAGGATGTAAAAATTGTTGAAGTCCCTCCTATCCTACAAAGGCCTCTCCTGAAGTACCTCCTATCCTACAACTAATCATGGACAAGTTTTCTAGGGTCTTTGAGGTTCCAATAGACTTACCTCCCTCTAGGGGTGAGCATGATGATAACATCCCTCTCCTTTCGAGCATTTAACTCCCCAATGTATGCCCCTATAGGTATCCATTTTCCAAAAAAAATGAAATAGAAACTATGGTACAAAAATTAAAGGAGGTGGTGGTAATTCTCCCAATTACCATCCCATATTCATCCCTAGTGGTGTTGGCCTTAAATAAAGAAGGTGCTTGGCACATGTGTCATGGTTTTCATCCCTGAATAAACTAACCATCAAGGATAAGTTTTCTATTCTTTTCATTGATCATCTATTAGATGAACTACAAAGTGCATGTTTCTTCACAAAATTATACCTTTACTTAGACTATTACCAAATCTAGATGAAGGAGGCAGATATTTCAAAGACTTATTTCAAAACTTATGAAGGATATTATGAATTATTGGTAATTCGTTTTGTCCTTTGCAATTCCTCATCCATCTTCCAAAGTACCATGAATAAAATATTGAAACCTTACCTTCGAAAGTTTAACCTGGTTTTCTTTGATGGCATCCTCATTTACAACCACACTTGGAATTCCCACCTTCTCCATGTGGACAAAGTCCTTCTCTTGCTATAGGAAAACCAATTGTTTTTCAAAAATACCAAATTTTCCTTTGGGGAAAATGAAGTGGAATACCTGGGACACATTGTGGGTAGATACAGAGTAAGAGTGGACACAAAAAATATACAATCTAATTATTGTCCACAATCCATGACCTTAAAGTACCTCTGGGGTTTCCTCGATCTCACAGGATATTACAGGAATTTTGTACAACCTTATGGAAAAAATTCTAAGACCTTGACCGACCTTCTTAAGAAGAATCAATTTCATTGGAAACCTATCACTGAGCAACCCTTCACAAATTTAAATCGGGCCATGTGCACTACTCAAGTATTAGCAACTCTTGACTTCAACAAAAAATTTGTGGTAGAATCAAATACTTTCATCACTTGTATTGGTGAAGTCCTCACACAAGATGGTCGACGTTTGACCTTTACTAGCCACGTGTTGAGTGGTTGTAATTGGGAAGATATATGTATGAAAAATAAATTATGGCCATTCTCCATGTGGTTCACACATGGTAGCCATATATTTTGGGACATCATTTTCAGATCAAAACAGATCACCATAGTCTGGAGTATTTTTTAGAGAAGGGGTTATCCTCCCCAGAATAGAACAATTGGATGACCAAAATGTTTGGTTATGGTTATGAAATCATATATAAAAATGGAAAATACAATATAGTGGTGGATTCCTTGTCATGAAAACACGAGGAGGATGACTCCCTCTTTTCCTTGTCCTTACCTATTCTAGATTGGATTGAGAAAGTATGATAAGAGTGGCTAACACACTCATCTATGTCCAAGATAATTGATCAACTTCAGGAGGACCCTAATCCTCCCTTTGAATACATTTGGCAATAAAATATTCTCAGGTATAAGGATCATTAGGTTCTATCACCATATTCATCCCTCAAGCCGAGGCTCTTAAATGATTTTCACTCATCTTCTATTGTGGGCCACTTTGGCTTCCAAAATACCTATGCTCATTCCCGTCGTTTTTTTTTTTTGGGAAAGGTATGAAGAAGGAAATACTTCTCTTTGTCACTGAATGTGAGGTTTGCCAATGCAATAAAGGTGAATCCATCAAGTCTCCAATATCTCTACAACCCTTACCCATTCCAGCTTCTATGTGGATTGACATATCCATGGAATTTATAGTGGGCCTCCCCAAAGATGAGAACAAGTCATTCATCATGGTGGTGGTTGATCATCTCTCTACATATGCTCATTTTTTTTCATTACCCCACCCTTTCACACTAGTTCTGGTAGTGCAAGTTTTCCTTGATAAGATTTTCAATTTTCATGGCATTCCCACCTCTATTTTGTCTGATCATGACCTGAATTTCACCGGCACATTTTTCCAATATTTATTTAAATTGTAGGGTACCCAACTGCACATGAGAACCTCCTATCACCCCCAGTCGGATGACCAAACATAAGTGGTCAACAAATTTTTGGAGACCTAATTGTGATGTTTTTCTTCTAACAAACAACACCGGTGGGTGCAATGGATTCCCTTGTTAGAATGGTGGTACAATACTTCATATCATACAACCACTAAAATTACCCCATATGAAGCGATGTATGTCCAATGACCACCTACAGTCACTATATATATTCTAGGAACATCAAAGGTCCAATATATTGATAAAATGTTGCAAGTTAGAATATCCACCCTCACAGCTCTAAAGGATAACCTCCACATGGCTCAAAATTGCATGAAGAAACATGCGGACTAGCATCACTCAAAATGGGTTTTTTCAGGAAGATGATGATGTGTTTCTTAGGCTCCAATCTTACAAAAAAATATCTCTCAAATCTTAGGGACATCACAAGTTGGCACCCAAGTTTTATGGCCCCTATCATATCATCAAGTGTATTGGTTCAATGGCTTACAAATTGTCCCTTCCAGCTACTTCCAAAAACCATCTAGTGTTACATGTTTCCTATTTAAAGAAAGTCGTGGGACAAAATTGCAGGGTCCAAACCATCCTTCCTAAATTAGATGAATAAGGATCCCTTTGGCTCCAAATAGAATCCATTATCAATTCATGTGAATGTCATTTTCATGGTAGAGCTATCAAGGAAGTGCTAATCAAGTGTAAGGACACATCACCAAAGGATGTGACTTGGGAACCATCGACCATACTCTAGTAGTTTCCATATCTTCATCCTTGAGGACAAGGCCACTTTTGAAGGGGGAGGGCATGTTAGGATCTGATCCTAACCCCTCTTCATGGGTCATTAGTTAGTATGATATAATTTTTATGTAATAAAGGATGACATTATTTAATAAGGCCTATTAAATAAAGGAGAATAAGTCAATGTAAGAAGACCTAATAGAATCTTTCGCTTCTAGAAATATATTCCTCTAGAAGTTTCCTTAGAAGATAGAATTAGTATAAATAAGAGTAGGAGGTATTGGATAGCTTGTATTGAGAATTATTGTAATAGAGAGTTTCTATGCTATGGGTCTCCCCTTGAAGAGGCAAGTTAATAGTGTTTCCTATCAATAAAGGTATTGTTTTGGTGTTGTGGTTTCATCTATTGTGTTGTTCCGTTGTTATTCTCTGTAATAATTTTTTTCTGGCTATTATAATTGATCTAGTACGACCTATTGAATATGTTGTAAGTGTTCCTCACGACTCTTGATTAAGATGAGTATATCATCCAGATATACCACCATAAAAGAATTGGTGAAAGGTAGCAATATATGATTCATCAACTTCATGAAAGTGGATGGGGTGTTTGTCAAACCAAAGGGAATGAAAAAACATTCAAAAATACCCTCTTTGGAGTTGAAAGAAGTCTTCCATAGACTATTCTAGTCTATTGGGACCTAGTGGTAGTCAGACTTCAGGTCAATCTTACTGGAGTACTTAGCTCCCTTGAGATGATCAAGACGTCAATTGGAGGAATTGGAGTTGTGAGGTAATCAATGACTGTGATTTTTTTAGGGCCATGTAATCAATGTAGATTCGTCGGGTCTCATCTTTTTATACACTAGTATGATTTGGATTCTACATGGTAAGGATATTGGTTGGATGTTCCCATTTTCAAGCAACTCTTGGATATGACACTTGATTTCCTCATTTTCCATAAGATAATGGTGATAGACTGGCCCATTGGGTAGAGGTGCACTAGGGGTCATATTGACTGAATGCTTGACCTGACAAAGTAGAGGTACCCTAGTTGGTGAGGAGAATATGTCTTTGTATTCGTCCATGACCTTCTCCACCTGATATTTCTATGTGGAGAGGCCTTGTGAAGAGGCCATGGATGTGGCTATGGCCTTCTATTCGCTTTGAGAGTGAATCATAAAGAATATAAATTTCTCGATCTAGAAGATGACCTTCCTACATTTCTTAGCAGAGATGAAAGAAATGGTGGTAGGTGGAGATCTACCTATAGTATCATGTACAATTGTATGCCCAAAGTAATAATAACACTACGATGTCTAGACTCATATACAACATCATGTTTCTTCAAGTAAGGTTGGACTAAAATAACATCACAAACCTCAAGGGGGAAATATTCCATAATACCTCATCCTTGAAGGGATTTATGCCATAGGGCAGGAGACATGGATGGATGACGTAGATATATCTCACTTGGCGAAGCCAATAGATCGTGTAAGGATGCATATTTTGTGTTGTCAAAAATTACGACCTCTTGGTTAAATATGCTAATTTGAGGTTCTTTTGACTGCCTCTATAAAAAATGAAGTGTAGTGGAGCATCCTTCACCCCACATTCTGTGAGTGGAAAAGGCACTCGCCTTCTCTGGATCTTCAAGTTCACTTAGTTGGACCTTGGTGTTAGTGACGATGGCACTTGATTCCACATAAATGATCCACTTCCCCTTCTCTGGTTTTGATTCTTAGTCAAAACCCACATCTAACTTTGAGGCTTTCAGCTCGGCCACCAATGATGAATTTGAGAAAAATTCATCGGTGTTATGACAGGGAATTTTATGGAAGTCACACCACTTTCCAGTGTCTTTCTTCATCTTCCCGTTACCCTTATTTATTGGCGTCTTGGGATGGTTTCCCTATGGTGATCCATCCTTCATATGTCCTTTTTTTTGTGGGTTGGGGATTCCTTTACCCTTCGTCTGCTATGAGAAATTCATAGATCCAAACTCCTGCTTCATTTGTTTAATTGTTTGCTCGATTTTGACTGCAGATCGATAATACACACCTAGTGATGAGATGTCTAGAAACTACATTTATGCCTAGATCTATTGATATATAATCTCATGGTACTTGAGCACCAGGCTTCATTTAGATTCTTTGATACCTAGCTTGGTGTGCAAGGTATAGAATAAATTTGTTAACTATGGCACTATTTGGTCCCTTTCCTGCCACAACATGGTCCATTTTGTATACGGATCATTGTATCTTCCAATACGGTAATACTATTCCTTAATAACATCCCTAAAAGAACCCCAAGTGTGTATGAATGCAAATAGTGTGGATTCCTCCATGGCCTTTTTCTCACAATAAGTATTCCACCAATCCTTGACATGGGGAACAACCTTAAGGAGCACAAAGGTGATGTTTTCTCTATCAGAAGAATTGTGGATAGAAAAATACCCTTCGAGAAGACTCAATCATTTATCTATGGAATCTGCATCTATCTGACCTTCAAATACAAGGACATCAAAACTAAATTGTACCTTGAAGGGGGAGGTTCTCCAAAGTGGTTGCTTGACAAAGATGCATCTATTTTTGGAAGTCATCAAAGGATCTCGGAAAAATTATCCATCATCTCATTCCTTTTTCATGCGAGGGATTTCTGGAGAAACAATTTAATAAGATCTCATGATCCATCATCTCTCTTTTCTTCCACCATGGGAGGCCATCAAGGTCAATGAGGACATTCCTACAAAGGCTCAAATAGTTTGAGTCCCAACTCCTTAGATCTTGACCTCATTGGGGACATGCACAAAGAAACAAATAAAGATAAGACCTATTTTATACCACTGGTCCATATTTATAAATGGAATGAAATGAAATACATAGTTATAAAAAAAACATAAAGATACAATGAAACTTGAATTCTATTCATAAATGAAATGTAGTGAACTGTAAAAATGCATAATGAAACAAACTCGCTCAAATGGTGGTAGCTTATATATGAGACGAGATGTGATGACTACATGCATTCTCCAAAGTGCATTACAATGAGGCTGAAAGGCCTTTTTATAATAAATAAGTAATGAGGAAACCATAAACATCCAAAAACCTAACCCTAAGAGATGAAATGCCAAAAGGCTTATGGGTATTGATGGGGTTAGTTGGTATCCCAACTTCCCGAGGTTGTAATTTTTTGATATGATCTCCATTTAGCATGCTCCATAGCCCATTGGAAAGGTCTAGTTGAGAAGTACACATTCCTACCTTCCTAGACTATGAATTCAGCTATGGAATGGGTGTTTTCATGCCCATAAATCACTGTTTAAGGAATTGAAATGGCCCCAGAAGTTTAGGACCCAAAATAATGTAGAAAAACTGCCAAAATGGAAAACTATGCTTTGAGCTAGTGGAATAGTTGGGTGGCCACCGATATCCACCTATATCATGGAATCATTAGACAATAATGAGGCTTGGGATCTAGTGGAGTTTCCAACTGGAAGAAATTCCATTGGAAGAAAATGGGTGTTTAAAAAGAAGTTGAATGCATAAGGAAAAATGGATAAATACAAATCCCGATTAGTATAAAAAGGTTACTCCCATGTACAGGGAATCGATTTTGGTGAATTCTTTTCTACTATTGTCAAGGACGTGGTATAAAAAATTTGATACTTATATGATGGGACTTGGATTCACAAGGAATAAAGAGGATCACCATGTGTATTTCAAATTAATCAGCGATCATCTCATTTATTTGGTCTTCTATGTGGATGATATGTTGTTGATAGGAAACGACAAGGAGATTATCCAGGATGTGAAAACTTAGATGTCCTATAAATTTGACATGTTCATGAAGGATCTTGTTGGTGCAAATTTCATTTTGGGAATGGAAATTAAAAGAGATCGGGAAAATGTGAAACTTTGGTTAAATTAGACAAAATATGTCGAGATAATATTGTGGAGGTTTAATATGAAAGAATGTAATTTGATCAAGGTTCATGTTATTTTACGTGTAAATTTATCTACAGATCAGTGTCCTAGGACAAAGGAAGAGGAAGAGGACATGTCTCATGTTCCGTATTCTAGTGCAGCTGTAAATTTGATGTATGTAATGTTATGTACTAGACCAGATATTGCACATGTAGTGGGATTTATTATCAAGAATATGCCAAAACCGGGGAAGGAGCATTGGACATCAGTAAAGAGGATTTTCAAGTATTTGTGTGGCTCTTCTAGTTATGGATTGTGCTACCAAAGAAGACTAAGATTGGACAAAGTGTTGGACATACATAGCTTTGTTGATGCAAATTGGGTTGGAGATATGGATTGCAGAAGATCTACAAGTGGGTATGTGTTTAACTTGTTTAGAGGAGAAATCGGTTGGATGAGAAAAATATAGGATATAGTGACACTCTAAACTATAGAAGTTGAGTACATGGAAACCGCTCATGCAAGTAAGAAATTCGTATGGTTACAAATATTGTGTTCATGTATTGAGTTGGTACAACAAGATGTAAGGATAGATTGTGAGAGTGAGAGTGAAATCTTCTTCGAGGAAATTAAAAAATGAGAGAGATAAAAATAATCAACCAAAACATAGCAACAACACATAACACACGATTTATCCCGGAAAACCCAAATCGGGAAAAGGAAAAAAATAGATCTATTGGTTCTTTGACCAAACTTGGCCAAGCCAACCAAGTGAGCATTCATCACTCACGTCTTGGAACATTACAATGGAGTATCATAATCCTATTTAAAGGCTTCATTACATGAAATACCATGGGTCACCAATACCATGTGCCTGAAACAACTAATGCTGACCTACCAACTTGGACTCTTTCACCGATTCAAGTTTAACCTAACATCTATGTGTGTGTGTGTGTGTATGTGTGTGTTTTGGTTCATAGGTACCCTTATAAGGAGAAAATGACTAGTTGGTAGTTGAAAATCTTACTTGACATTAATGTTGATGATTTCTTCTTCACAACCATGCTTAAAAAATGTTAAAAATAGGTAAAAATGTTCTAATTGAAGGTAAAATTTCAACATTGGTAGGGTCTATTTTGGGGTAGGTATTGTTTTGGAATAATCTTTATGAATAAAGTTCACAACCCCTCAATATTGTTCTATACATTGAGAGATTTCCATTGGCAGAAATATCACATCAATGAGAGTTTGTATAGGTAATTTATTCTTCCAACAATTTGACTTATTACATTAACCATCATAGTACATCCAAGTGGATGCCACATTAGTGTCCATTACTCACACTCCTAGAGCTAGTAACTAGTTATGATTCCAACAAGTTGACTTATGATGCTAACCATCATAGTACATCTGAGTAGATGCCACATTATCTCTCATTACTCACACACCTGGAGCTAGTCACTTTGGACTTTCAAAAGTACTCTAGAGGGTCCAAAACCCACAACCGAATGGGGGGTTGATTCATGCAAAAGCACTAAACACGACAAGAAGGGGTTTCATTATTATTGTATTCATTATTGTTCCATAGTTTACCATAGAAAGGGAGTGGGATATTGGACTACAATAAAGGAAGTATAAGACCACATGATATCCATACAAGCTACTTTGTCCATGACAACTCTATAGTGAATTCACCTTTCCTTGTAATTTCATTCCATAATTGAGAAGAAAAGAGCAATGCATAGTCCCCACCTTGTGGTTGGGTTTCCCATAATGGGTTTCCTAGGGTACATCTTTCCTTTATTGAATAGATGGTATAGTATTATTTTATTTTAATCTCAACTTATTTAAGTATTTTGTGTAATAAGCTAGTAATATAAAATCTAAATCTTAAATAAAACACTACATAACCAAGAGTTGGTTTACCCATACCATTAGTTGGGATAGGGGCATTGGTAAAGACAGATCTGGATGCAGAGGTCAAGACAGTTAAGCTTGAATCAAGGCCTATAGGGGAATACAGGCATGAAATCACTGGACATGCTATGAAAAAGAAATAATATTTTTCATATTGTATCATTGACATCATTGTTAGAAGCCTTAAATAGAGCCAAAAACATGACATGAAGGTCGTCGTGGAGATTATGTAATCTCCACTAAGGTTGTCTTTACATCCATCTGTTCTACTTCAAGATCCAAAGCAACGAACTTGCAAAAACTTATAAACTTTACTATCACAAACAGTTACAATAAAATATCCACACCAATTTGGAGATTAAAAACTTCTACATATTTAAATTATTTTTCTAATATATATAAAAGTTTTAGATAATGTATATTTTTATTTATTTATTTTATATTAAAAATTAAAAATTAAATACATTTATTTTATATAAATTTTTAGAAAACTTTTTTAATATAAATTTAATTTAATTTAATAACAACTATACATTAACAATAATTATATTAAAACATTTAATACATATACATATATTTTTTTATATAAAAGTAATACAAATTGACCAATTTTTTTAAAATACTCAACATTCAACCACTATCAATTTGTGTAATGAAACCAATTTCATATGATCATGGCTCTATATTATGGTCAATATCCCCATGACTATTATTCTATAACATGATTATTTAGATTTTAGTAAAATTAAGAGTGGTTGATTAAGCTTAGGTCAACCAACCCAAGAACACAAAAATCTGTGATTGAATATTCAATGACATTGTTATAAATTTATGGAATAATAAAAATTATCTAGGGTGGTTTTCAATTTTTAAAGAATTTTGAGTGTAAAGAGAGAACAATTTCCTAAAAGTCTCGAACATATTATGAAAGTAATTTCCCAATTTCTTAAAAGTCTCGAACATTTCATAAATTGAAACATGTTTTTATATTCATAAAATTTGATATTGATCATGAGGTTCCTTTTGTATAAATCATGATGAAGTTCCTTTTGATCATAAGGTCCAGTAAAGTATTCTCCTTTCTCCAAGATCTTGAATTCTGGATTTTTGTCCCTTTGGAATATAAATAATGCTTTAGTATGTGGGAATATAAATAATGCTTTAAGTTCACATTCTTTTACTTTTGTCTCCACTTATATTCTTTTGTCTTTTCATAACTTTACTTTTCTTAAGAGTTAAGATATCCATTCCTAGGAGCTTTCAATTATTTGCAGTGGAAATTGTGCATTGTATACTTCGATAAAGACATCCAGTTTTCACTATCAACAGTTGTCCATTCCCCATTGACATTCTCCTGTAAAGAAACAATAAACATGAATGAAGGAGTGTATTCATATAGAATAAAGAATAAGGGTATATTATTGTAATGTTTATTTATTGTAAACAGTAAATGTAAGAATAAGGGTATATTATTGTTATGCGTATTTATTATAAACAATAAATGTAATAAAGAATAAGGGTATATTATTGTAATGTTTGTTTATTGTAAACAATAAATGTAAGAATAAGGATATATTATTGTTATGTGTATTTATTATAAACAATAAATGTAACAATAAGAGTATATTATTGTCATGTGTATTTATTATAAACCATAAATGCAAGTTAAAAAGACTTATAGAACTTGATATCGGAATTGTTCATTCGTATTTATTTTAAAATCAAATCAACTTAATATATAAAGTTATTTTAAATAACGTATTTATAATGTGTAGAAATATTCTCTTCTTCTACTCTATAACACTTTACAGTCAATAGCTCTCCTCTTTCCAATTTCCATCTGCCTTTTGTGCGAGGGAAGAATGAATCCACTTAGTCTGAAAATCCAATCCATACACTTTAGATGTAACATTGAACTTTTTTTTGTTATGTCTTAGTCATATACACAAAATATAAAACAGATTCACATAAAGCTTTTATGGATTACCGAAAGCTTTTCAGTGGATTCAAAGAGTTTTAGATGACAAAGTTCTCTTTTTATATAGATATATTTTTAAAATAAAAAGTTTAAATAATGGAGAAAAATATATTTAATTTTAAAAATTGTTATTAATTTTTTGAAAAAGTTATTTTTAATATACAATGTTTTTTCTTATTGTACTCAAATTAAATATTATATATATTTTTTCATAAAAACATAATAAATATTCATAAATAAATCATATATTAATTTTTAAATTTTACAAAATAAATTTATTTAATATATTTTTTTTCAAAAATCTTATATATGTTTTATGTATTGGAGGATTCATATAAAATATATGACTTACAAAGAATAGTTTCATTTTTGTAAGTAATATATTTTATAATACTCTCTTATATAAGTAGTAAGATTATAGTCTACTTTCTAAGGCTCCTTGAATTTGAATTCCCAAAATTAATAATACAATCAAACTTATTTGAGTCTATTAGCTCATGATTTGTATGTTTAAAATTATATTGTTGGAATGACACTATGTGCTAAATAGGTACTCATAATTCTCTTCCTAAATTATTGCTTCCTTCCATAG
>ML780202.1:445588-468396 GCA_009831015.1 Picea engelmannii
CATCTCTCTACATATGCTCATTTTTTTTCATTACCCCACCCTTTCACACTAGTTCTGGTAGTGCAAGTTTTCCTTGATAAGATTTTCAATTTTCATGGCATTCCCACCTCTATTTTGTCTGATCATGACCTGAATTTCACCGGTACATTTTTCCAATATTTATTTAAATTGCAGGGTACCCAACTAAACATGAGAACCTCCTATCACCCCCAGTCTGATGACCAAACATAAGTGGTCAACAAATTTTTGGAGACCTAATTTTGATGTTTTTCTTCAGACAAACAACACCAGTGGGTGCAATGGATTCCCTTGTTAGAATGGTGGTACAATACTTCATATCATACAACCACTAAAATTACCCCATATGAAGCGATGTATATCCAACGACCACCTACAATAACTATATATATTCTAGGAACATCAAAGGTCCAATATATTGATAGAATGTTGCAAGTTAGAATATCCACCCTCACAGCTCTAAAGGATAACCTCCACATGGCTGAAAATTGCATGAAGAAACATGCGGACTAGCTGATCTGCTGGATCTTTTAATGACTATGGTTGAGTTTAATTTTTGCATGCATTAATTAACCATTTGAGAAAACTTAGTGAAGAATGAGGAAAGAAGAGGAATTATGACAGCTATATATACATTTTCAGATCTGAAATGAAATAATAAATAGCAAACCATAACACGCAGATTGATAACGGAGTTCGGCACAACTTTGCCTACGTCTCCGGGCCTTTTCTTTGTGGGAGAGGCTTCTTTATTTCTGCTCAAAATCTCAAAATTACATTGTTGCAATGCCAAATGGCTACAAGACTGATATGGTCATATTTATCCAGATCTCTAGAACCATGCAAAGAAAACGGCACGCGAAACGGATGTCCATAGCTCCCAGAAATGGTCCCACAACGTCTCCTCTTCAAAAGCTTCTCTGCCTCAAAATGGCTTTGGCTTGGCTTCTCTTCAGCATAATTCTGCTTTGAGTGCCCTCAATGTTGTCCCCATGGCCTCAAACAGGCCTGGGTTATATATCTGGGAAGGTAGTTTCTCATCTCCAACTTCCTCCAAGAATTTAGGCTCCAAAACTACCTAATAACTCCCAAAAACCATTAAAAATAGGCTTAAATACAATTAAAACCCAAAAATTGGTTATAAAACCCACTTATAGTTAGATTTGGGCATAAGCCCCCTTTTTCCCAGCGCACGCCCCCTTGACAGGGTCATATGGGTTCATATGGCCAAGCGCTAGCCCAAAGGGCTAAGCGCTGGCCCCTCTCCATACAATACTTTGCAATATATTTCATATTGTAGGTTTTATATCATAAACAATAATTTGGTGTATTGGCAAAAAGACCATTTCTTAAGGTGTTGGGATTGGTGGTGGTCATGGGTTCAAATCCCATGGACCCCAAAAACAATTTTTTGAAACATGCCACTTCAACTGATGACTGGGTGCCACGTGGCTGCCCCTGACTGGGCCACGTGGCATCTCCCCATTTGCCGGATTAATGCCACTTGTCAGTTATTAACTAGTCCAGTTTCCTGCCACATGTATGCATTGTCAGCGAACTTGCCCAATCACCATCATCCAGAGAGTGCCACGTCCTCTCCTGCATAGTCAGCATGCTAATGTCATCAGCGTTGACTTTTTGACCAGTTGACCTTTGACTTTTTACCTGTTTGGGCTTCCGATCAGAACGCGGTAACTTTCGCATACGAAACCCGTTTGACAAAGTAAATATACCGCCATAATAGGGAAGACGAGATGGACGTAATGGAATTGGTTTCGTTGGATTCTGAGCACTTTCAATTTTTGAGCATTTTTCAAGCCCTGTCAGGCTTCTGAATCCGATTTCGGATCACTAGCATCACTCAGAATGGGTTTTTTCAGGAAGGTGATGATGTGTTTCTCAGGCTCCAACCTTACAAACAAATATCTCTCAAATCCCAGGGACATCACAAGTTGGCACCCAAGTTTTATGGCCCCTATCATATCATCAAGTGTATTGGTTCAATGGCTTACAAATTGTTCCTTCCAGCTACTTCCGAAATCCATCTAGTGTTCCATGTTTCCTATTTAAACAAAGTGGTGGGACAAAATTGCAGGGTCCAAACCATCCTTCCTAAATTAGATGAATAAGGATCCCTTTGGCTCCAAATAGAATCCATTATCAATTCATGTGAATGTCATTTTCATGGTAGAGCTATCAAGGAAGTGCTAATCAACTGTAAGGACACATCACTAGAGGATGCGACTTGGGAACCATCGACCATACTCTAGTAGTTTTCATATCTTCATCCTTGAGGACAAGGCCACTTTTGAAGGGGGAGGGCACGTTAGGATCTGATCCTAACCCCTCTTCATGGGTCATTAGTTAGTATGATATAATTTTTATGTAATAAAGGATGACATTATTTAATAAGGCCTATTAAATAAAGGAGAATAAGTCAATGTAAGAAGACCTAATAGAAGCTTTTGCTTCTAGAAATATATTCCTCTAGAAGTTTCCTTAGAAGATAGAATTATTATAAATAAGAGTAGGAGGTATTGGATAGCTTGTATTGAGAATTATTGTAATAGAGAGTTTCTATGCTATAGGTCTCCCCTTGAAGAGGCAAGTTAATAATGTTTCCTATCAATAAAGGTATTATTTTGGTGTTGTGGTTTCATCTATTGTGTTGTTCCGTTGTTATTCTCTACAATAAATTTTTTTTGGCTATTATAATTGATCTAGTACGACCTATTGAATATGTTGTAAGTGTTCCTCACGACTTTTGATTAAGATGAGTATATCATCTAGATATACCACCACAAAAGAATTGGTGAAAGGTAGCAATATATGATTCATCAACTTCATGAAAGTGGATGGGGTGTTTGTCAAACCAAAGGGAATGAATAACCATTCAAAAATACCCTCTTTGGAGTATTAGAAGTCTTCCATAGACTATTCTAGTCTATTGGGACCTAGCGGTAGTCAGACTTCATGTCAATCTTACTGAAGTACTTAGATCCCTTGAGATGGTCAAGACATCAATTCAAGGAATTGGAGTTGTGAGGTAATCAATGACTGTGATTTTTTTAGGGCCATGTAATCGATGTAGATTCATCGGGTCTCGTCTTTTTATACACTAGTATGATTGGGATTCTACGTGGTAAGGATATTGGTTGGATGTTCCCATTTTCAAGCAACTCTTGGATATGACACTTGATTTCCTCATTTTCCATAAGATAATGGTGATAGACTGGCCCATTGGGTAGAGGTGCACTAGGGGTCATATTGATTGAATGCTTGACCTGACAAAGCAGAGGTACCCTAGTTGGTGAGGAGAATATGTCTTTGTATTCCTCCATGACCTTCTCCACCTGATATTTCTATGTGGAGAGGCCTTGTGAAGAGGCCATGGATGTGGCTATGGCCTTCTATTCACTTTGAGAGTGAATCATAAAGAATATAAATTTCTCGATCTAGAAGATGACCTTCCTACATTGCTTAGTGGAGATGAAAGAAATGGTGGTAGGTGGAGCTACCTATAGTATCATGTACAATTGTATGCCCAAAGTAATAATAACACTACGAAGTCTAGACTCATATACAACATGATATTTCTTTGAGTAAGGTTGGACTAAAATAACATCACAAACCTCAAGGGGGAAATATTCCACAATACCTCATCCTTGAAGGGGTTTATGCCATAGGGAAGGAGACACGGCTGGATGACGTAGATATATCTCACTTAGTGAAGCCAATAGATCGTGTAAGGATGCATATTTTGTGTTGTCAAAAATTACAACCACTTGGTTAAATATGCTAATTTGAGGTTCTTTTGACTGCCTCTATAAAAAATGAAGTGTAGTGGAGCATCCTTCACCCCACATTCTGTGAGTGGAAAAGGCACTCGCCTTCCTCTAGATCTTCAAGTTCACTTAGTTGGACCTTGGTGTTAGTGACGATGGCACTTGACTCCACATAAATGATCCACATCCCCTTGTCTATTTTGATTCTTAGTCAGAACCCACATCTAACTCTGAGGCTTTCAGCTCGGCCACCAATGATGAATTTGAGAAAAATTCATCAGTGTTATGATAGGGAATTTTATGGAAGTCACACCACTTTCCAATGTCTTTCTTCATCTTCCCGTTACCCTTATTTAATGGCGTCTTGGGATGGTTTCCCTACGGTGATCCATCCTTCATATGTTCTTTTTTTTGTGGGTTGGGGATTCCTTTACCCTGCGTCTGCTATGAGAAATTCATAGATCCAAACTCCTGCTTCTTTTGTTTAATTGTTTGCTCGATTTTGACTGCATATCAATAATACACACCTAGTGATGAGATGTCTAGAAACTACATTTATGTCTAGATCTATTGATATATAATCTCATGGTACATGAGCACTAGGCTTCATTTAGATTCTTTGATACCTATCTTGGTGTGCAAGGTATATAATAAATTTTTTAACTATGGCACTATTTGGTCCCTTTCCTGCCGCAACGTGGTCCATTTTGTATACGGATCATTGTATCTTCCAATACGATAATAATATTCCTTAATAACATCCCTAAAAGAACCTCAAGTGTGTATGAATGCAACTAGTGTGGATTCCTCCATGGCCTTTTTCTCACAATAAGTATTCCACCAATCCTTGACATGGGGAACAACCTTAAGGAGCACAAAGGTGATGTTTTCTCTATCAGAAGAATTGTGGATAGAAAAATACCCTTCGAGAAGAATCAATCATTTATCTATGGAATCTGCATCTATATGACCTTCAAATACAAGGACATTGAAACTAAATTGTACCTTGAAGGGGGAGGTGCTCCAAAGTGGTTGCTTGACAAAGATTCATCTATTTTTGGAAGTCATCAAAGGATCTCAGAAAAATTATCCATCATCTCATTCCTTTTTCATGCGAGGGATTCCTGGAGAAACAATTTAATAAGATCTCATCATCCATCATCTCTCTTTTCTTCCACCATGGGAGGCCATCAAGGTCGATGAGGACATTCCTACAAAGGCTCAAATAGTTTGAGTCCCAACTCCTTATACCTTGACCTCATTGGGGACCTGCACAAAGAAACAAATAAAGATAAGACCTCTTTTATACCACTAATCCATATTTATAAATGGAACGAAATGAAATACATAGTTCTAAAAAAAACATAAAGATACAATGACACTTGAATTCTATTAATAAATGAAATGTAGTGAACTGTAAAAATGCATAATGAAACAAACTCGTTCGAATGGTGGTAGCTTATATATGAGAAGAGATGTGATGACTACATGCATTCTCCAAAGTGCATTACAATGAGGCTGAAAGGCCTTTTTATAATAAATAAGTAATGAGGAAACCATAAACATCCAAAAACCTAACCCTAGGAGATGAAATGCCAAAAGGCTCTTATGGGTATTGATGGGGCTAGTTGGTATCCCAACTTCCCGAGGTTGTAATTTTTTGATATGATCTCCATTTAGCATGCTCCATAGCCCATTGGAAAGGTTTAGTTGAGAAGTACACATTCCTACCTTCCTAGACTATGAATTCAACTATGGAATGGGTGTTTTCACTCCCATAAATCACTGTTTAAGGCATTAAAATGGCCCCAGAAGTTTAGGACCCAAAATAATGTAGAAAAACTGCCAAAATGGAAAACTATGCTTTGAGCTAGTGGAATAGTTGGGTGGCCATCGATATCCACTTATATCATGGAATCATTAGAAAATAATGAGGCTTGGGATCTAGTGGAGTTTCCAACTGGAAGAAATTCCATTGGAAGAAAATGGGTGTTTAAAAAGAAGTTGAATGCAAAAGGAAAAGAAGATAAATACAAATCCCGGTTAGTATAAAAAGGTTACTCCCATGTACAGGGAATTGATTTTGGTGATTTTTTTTCTTCTAGTGTCAAGGATGTGGTATAAAAAAATTGATACTTATATGATGGGACTTGGATTAACAAGGAGTAAAGAAGATCACCATGTGTATTTCAAATTAATCAGCGATCATCTCATTTATTTGGTCTTCTATGTGGATGATATGTTGTTGATAGGAAACGACAAGGAGATTATCCAGGATGTGAAAACTTAGTTGTCCTATAAATTTGACATGTTCATGAAGGATCTTTTGGTGAAAATTTCATTTTGGGAATGGAAATTAAAAGAGATCGGGAAAATGTGAAACTTTGGTTAAATTAGACAAAATATGTCGAGATAATATTGTAGAGGTTTAATATGAAAGAATGTAATTCGATCAAGGTTCATGTTATTTTACGTGTAAATTTATCTACTGATTAGTGTCCTAGGACAAAGGAAGAGGAAGAGGACATGTCTCATGTTCTGTATTCTAGTGCAGCTGGAAATTTGATGTATACAATGTTCTGTACTAGACCATATATTGCACATGCAGTGGGATTTATTATCAAGAATATGCCAAAACTGGGGAAGGAGCATTGGACATCAGTAAAGAGGATTTTCAAGTATTTGTGTGGCTCTTCTAGTTATGGATTGTGCTACCAAAGAAGACTAAGATTGGACAAAGTGTTGGACATACATGTCTTTGTTGATGCAGATTGGGTTGGAGATATGGATTGCAGAATATCTACACGTGGGTATGTGTTTAACTTGTTTAGAGGAGCAATCAGTTGGATGAGAAACATATAGGATATAGTGACACTCTAAACTACAGAAGTTGAATACATGGAAACCGCTCATGCAAGTAGGGAATTCGTATCATTACAAATATTGTGTTCATGTATTGAGTTGGTACAACAAGATGTAAGGATAGATTGTGAGAGTGAGAGTGAAATCTTCTTCGAGGAAATTAAAAAATGAGAGAGATAAAAATAATCAACCAAAACATAGCAACAACACATAACACACGATTTATCCCGGAAAACCCAAATCGGGAAAAGGAAAAAAATAGATCTATTGGTTCTTTGACCAAACTTGGCCAAGCCAACCAAGTGAGCATTCATCACTCACGTCTTGGAACATTACAATGGAGTATCATAATCCTATTTAAAGGCTTCATTACATGAAATACCATGGGTCACCAATACCATGTGCCTGAAACAACTAATGCTGACCTACCAACTTGGACTCTTTCACCGATTCAAGTTTAACCTAACATCTATGTGTGTGTGTGTGTGTATGTGTGTGTTTTGGTTCATAGGTACCCTTATAAGGAGAAAATGACTAGTTGGTAGTTGAAAATCTTACTTGACATTAATGTTGATGATTTCTTCTTCACAACCATGCTTAAAAAATGTTAAAAATAGGTAAAAATGTTCTAATTGAATGTAAAATTTCAACATTGTTAGGGTCTATTTAGGGGTAGGTGTTGTTTTGGAAGAATCTTTATGAATAAAGTTCACAACCCCTCAATATTGTTCTATACATTGAGAGATTTCCATTGGCAGAAATATCACATCAATGAGAGTTTGTATAGGTAATTTATTCTTCCAATAATTTGACTTATTACATTAACCATCATAGTACATCCAAGTGGATGCCACATTAGTGTCCATTACTCACACTCCTAGAGCTAGTAACTAGTTATGCTTCCAACAAGTTGACTTATGATGCTAACCATCATAGTACATCTGAGTAGATGCCACATTATCTCTCATTACTCACACTCCTGGAGCTAGTCACTTTGGACTTTCAAAAGTAATCTAGAGGGTCCAAAAACCACAACCGAATCGGGGGTTGATTCATGCAAAAGCACTAAACACGATAAGAAGGGGTTTCATTATTATTGTATTCCTTATTGTTCCATAGTTTACCATAGAAAGGGAGTGGGATATTGGACTACAATAAAAGAAGTATAAGACCATGTGATATCCATACAAGCCACTTTGTCCATGACAACTCTATAGTGAATTCACCTTTCTTTGTAATTTCATTCCATAATTGAGAAGAAAAGAGCAATGCATAGTCCCCACCTTGTGGTTGAGTTTCCCATAATGGGTTTCCTAGGGTACATCTTGCCTTTATTGAATAGATGGTATAGTATTATTTTATTTTAATCTCAACTTATTTAAGTATTTTGTGTAATAAGCTAGTAATATAAAATCTAAATCTTAAATAAAACACTACATAACTAAAAACTTGCAAAAACTTATAAACTTTACTATCACAAACAGTTACAATAAAATATCCACACCAAGTTGGAGATTAAAACTTCTACATATTTAAATTATTTTTTTAATATATATAAATATTTTAATTATTTTTCTAATATATATAAAATTTTTAGATAATGTATATTTTTATTTATTTATTTTATATTAAAAATCTAAAAATAATTTAAAAATAAAAAAATAAAATACATTTATTTTATATAAATTTTTAGAAAACTTTTTGAATATAAATTTAATTTAATTTAATATCAAATATACATTAACAATAATTATATTAAAACATTAATACATATTTTTTTTTATATAAAAGTAATACAAATTGACCAATTTTTTTAAAATACTCAACATTCAACCACTATCAATTTGTGTAATGAAACCAATTTCATATGATCATGGCTCTATATTATGGTCAATATCCCCATGACTATTATTCTATAACATGATTATTTAGATTTTAGTAAAATTAAGAGTGGTTGATTAAGCTTAGGTCAACCAACCCAAGAACACAAAAATCTGTGATTGAATATTCAATGACATTGTTATAAATTTATGGAATAATAAAAATTATCTAGGGTGGTTTTCAATTTTTAAAGAATTTTGAGTGTAAAGAGAGAACAATTTCCTAAAAGTCTCGAACATATTATGAAAGTAATTTCCCAATTTCTTAAAAGTCTCGAACATTTCATAAATTGAAACATGTTTTTATATTCATAAAATTTGATATTGATCATGAGGTTCCTTTTGTATAAATCATGATGAAGTTCCTTTTGATCATAAGGTCCAGTAAAGTATTCTCCTTTCTCCAAGATCTTGAATTCTGGATTTTTGTCCCTTTGGAATATAAATAATGCTTTAGTATGTGGGAATATAAATAATGCTTTAAGTTCACATTCTTTTACTTTTGTCTCCACTTATATTCTTTTGTCTTTTCATAACTTTACTTTTCTTAAGAGTTAAGATATCCATTCCTAGGAGCTTTCAATTATTTGCAGTGGAAATTGTGCATTGTATACTTCGATAAAGACATCCAGTTTTCACTATCAACAGTTGTCCATTCCCCATTGACATTCTCCTGTAAAGAAACAATAAACATGAATGAAGGAGTGTATTCATATAGAATAAAGAATAAGGGTATATTATTGTAATGTTTATTTATTGTAAACAGTAAATGTAAGAATAAGGGTATATTATTGTTATGCGTATTTATTATAAACAATAAATGTAATAAAGAATAAGGGTATATTATTGTAATGTTTGTTTATTGTAAACAATAAATGTAAGAATAAGGATATATTATTGTTATGTGTATTTATTATAAACAATAAATGTAACAATAAGAGTATATTATTGTCATGTGTATTTATTATAAACCATAAATGCAAGTTAAAAAGACTTATAGAACTTGATATCGGAATTGTTCATTCGTATTTATTTTAAAATCAAATCAACTTAATATATAAAGTTATTTTAAATAACGTATTTATAATGTGTAGAAATATTCTCTTCTTCTACTCTATAACACTTTACAGTCAATAGCTCTCCTCTTTCCAATTTCCATCTGCCTTTTGTGCGAGGGAAGAATGAATCCACTTAGTCTGAAAATCCAATCCATACACTTTAGATGTAACATTGAACTTTTTTTTGTTATGTCTTAGTCATATACACAAAATATAAAACAGATTCACATAAAGCTTTTATGGATTACCGAAAGCTTTTCAGTGGATTCAAAGAGTTTTAGATGACAAAGTTCTCTTTTTATATAGATATATTTTTAAAATAAAAAGTTTAAATAATGGAGAAAAATATATTTAATTTTAAAAATTGTTATTAATTTTTTGAAAAAGTTATTTTTAATATACAATGTTTTTTCTTATTGTACTCAAATTAAATATTATATATATTTTTTCATAAAAACATAATAAATATTCATAAATAAATCATATATTAATTTTTAAATTTTACAAAATAAATTTATTTAATATATTTTTTTTCAAAAATCTTATATATGTTTTATGTATTGGAGGATTCATATAAAATATATGACTTACAAAGAATAGTTTCATTTTTGTAAGTAATATATTTTATAATACTCTCTTATATAAGTAGTAAGATTATAGTCTACTTTCTAAGGCTCCTTGAATTTGAATTCCCAAAATTAATAATACAATCAAACTTATTTGAGTCTATTAGCTCATGATTTGTATGTTTAAAATTATATTGTTGGAATGACACTATGTGCTAAATAGGTACTCATAATTCTCTTCCTAAATTATTGCTTCCTTCCATAGRGTAAAACCTGCGAGATAATAAGAGTTATTAGTAATTATATTGTTGRAAAGAATCCTAATTTGATGCTTCCTTCCATAGGGTAAAACTTGCAAAACAATAARAGTTATTAGTATTTATATTGCTAGAAAGAAATTTAAGATGAGCCATCTTATAAATAAAATACAATTTTTATTTCTAAAATTATTTTCCTATTATACTTGGAATTTGATATCAAAGAAGTGCAAGTTTATCAATGTGAATATCTTATACCCTATTCTATATCCTTCACATTAACATGAATATTTACACATAAATAGTTGATATGAATTTTAGGGGGTTTTATAGTTTTATAATTCATAAAGTCATATTTTTGTGTAAAATTGAACTTGATAGATATGTAATTTATAAAGATAAGCCTAATCAAATTTGATTTCGTGAAAAAAAMAAATTAGAAGTGTTGTTCCAGAGTYTGTAATTAAGGCTTAGAAAGTACAGTGTCTAGGCATCCGAAAGTGAGTAAAGGATAAAAAAAGGAGGAGGAGTCAACCTTCGGGAAAGGAAGCTAAGGCTGATTTCCGAGTTGTTGATGTCTCTCTTCCAACTGTTCCTGGATGTTTATATCACGTTCAATCGTGGCCCATGAACGTTCAAGTTCTACCCAGGTGGTGGATGTTTTAAGTATGGTATCGAAAAAGTTTAAAGTGATATGGGTTTGGTCCGATAAGCCAAGTTCAATATTAGGCTGTCTTACAATAAGGACAATCATGTAAGAATAGGAAAAATAAAGGAGAGTTTGAGGTTTTTGATGCTGTATCAATTTGATCTTATAAAAGAGAAATTTTGAATCCAATATTAAAGATAAAGTGCAAGCCAAAGGCCTTTTCCCATAACTGAGTTATATTTTAAATAAATAGTGTGCGAAATGTGATAAAAACGTTAAGATGTCTATAACGTGAGGCTCCTATCAAGGGAGAATCTCACCCTGTAAACATAAGAAGAAAATGAGATAAGAAGAAATCTGACGAAGCATAAAATATGACAATCTAAAGGGTTCACAGGTCTTGTACCTGCTAATAGCAGATACAGAGGAAAAACTGTAAACGATATAGACGACTAAAAATTGATCACCATAGTAGAGCTTTTACTAAATTGCAACGAAACATTCATCAGACATATATAAGAGAAATGAAATTGAATATCAAATCACAGAGGAAACAAACTCATAACACAGTCTTGACGGAATCAAGAGCCTTCGGATTGCTTTGTATTAAATTTCAAAAGGAGATAGTCCCTATTACAATCGACCAAAAAGGTCCAGCCCCATTTCTTTCTTCTAATGAGATATTTATACAAATTTCTACATGTCAGAATCTCAATCGTTCCAAGAATTTTTTCGATTACAAAGATGAGACTTCTCCGTTTTAATCCTTTGTCTTTGTCCTCTTTTGGGTGGATGGAATAACTTCCTTCCTTTGAACTTCGGATTCTAAAAATTGAACAGGAAGACAGATGCCATTATTTGGTACCATAAACCTTCCCCTTCGCATGCTCGGTGCAAGTGACACACCTCTCCACCAACTGGACTATCAACCTGGAAGGTTCTGCTTGATTATTTGCTTCACAAGTGTAACAATCCTTCATTAATTGTGGCAACTTTCCTTCTACCTGTCGGTCTTTGGCACCGATAGAGCATAAATGTACACTTGGTTTTATTAGCCATTTATTTACTTGGACTATATCTGACTGAGTTATTTGTGATATTTCAACTAAATATCTTTTCTCATTCTCCTTGATATTGAGTAGGTGCTTGTCTATATTAATTTGGCCCAGTGTCTCAGTGTTCTTTTCACTATCGAGATCCAACAAAATCCCATCTATGAAGCCAAAAGTTTCTTCACAAGAGTTTCTTACCTCTTTAGCTCGTTGTATGCCTTCTTATATGTTACGCTCCCTTTCCTTCAACAAGATGTTACCTCGGGTCTACTCTGGGATGGAAAACCTGGAATTACTACCCATTTCCTTTTTTGTCGTGGCTATAATAGCCTCTTGGAAAGTGACCCGAGCTGCCCTAGCTTCTTTTTCTCTGAAGGAGATGTTTTCCAGTACTTGATCAATGAGTTGGGAGTGGTTTTGAATAGTTTCCACTTTAGTAAGTAAATCTTACTGAGCTGTCGACACTCTTTTTCAGATTTCTATGGCTTGGGATTGGAATATCCCGATATCTATCATCTGGCTTTCGGTGAAATTTAATTTGGCCTGTAATTGTCCTGTTAACTCCTTTTGCTGGCTTATCTGTGATTGGATGGTCTGGGCCACCTGCTGTGTTTGTTAGAGATGGGACTTGAGTCGTTCGATTTCTTTTTTATCAGCTGCTCTAGCTTGCTCTATACCTTTGTTTGCCTAATCTCTAGTAGTTGCCTCTGTTGTGGCCAACTTATTCTCCAATGTTTTGATCAAATGGTTTTTTCTCTTCAACTGTTCTTTTAGGGACTCGACAGAATATTGGTTGGATGTAGAAAAAGCCCCCAACGTCCCTGCTATCTGAGTTGCAAATTCCTCTTTTTTCATGGCTCTGCCATCAGTAAGGATTTTAAATTTCTTGGCTACCTTGCCTGCTTCTTGATAAAGTTCTTGTCTCACAATGGCCTTTCTCTTCTTATCGAAGAAAATTTCATTTAGAGGCAACTCTTCCACAGTTATAGGGGTTAGTTCCTCGCCGAAAATCCAACCTGCGTCTGGGATCCCCTTTGTGGACTGTAGGGGAGTAACTTAAATGATGGGGTTGTCGATCTGCTTGGATGATTTCCCCAGGGTAACGACCGAGGCTGGTTTTCTTGGAGGGTTGGGGGTTTTGACTTCTTGTTTCGAGCCTCCGGTTTGTTTCTTCTTTTCCTGGTGTTCCTCTTGGTCAGGTCCTAAATCTTTGGAGCCCTTGGCCTCCATTTTCTGTACATTTACAGTCGGCGGGTTCTTACCCTATAAGACTGGGGGAAGGCGGCTTTGTCGATGTTCCTGAAGTTTGAAGAAATCAATCATCTCCTCAAGCGACAGAGTTTGAATCTGACTGAGAGCCTCAACAGAGGATCTCACTCCTCGGAAGACGTCATCATGACGCGAATACTCATGTTCATACCTTTTAAGGCCACAACTCACCATGTGATTTCCCACGATCGTGTGTGAGTCGTGCTTCTTGAACTCAATGTGGACCAATTTAATATCCTCTAAAGCCGCTACCTCGGCTTTTGCATGTTCGAAATCTAATAAAGAATAAGTATTCAAATGAATGGGGAAAGGCGGCCATAACTTCTTCAAAAATCCTTTAAGCTCCTTGCTTATTCCACCAATCACAATTTGCCTAGCGATTTCGCGACAAACTAGCCTATCCGGTATGAATAATGGAAGAGCATAGGGGGGAACAGAAGTGTCGAAAACCCTGATGTATGAAAATTCAGCCTCTGCGTACCAGTCGGCCAAGTTGCTCAAGTTGGTGGCAATGATATCTTAGATCCTGAGTGGTGGGTTGCCGAAGATGGCGACATGCATTGGTACCATTACCCAATTAAAAATTTCATATATGAATTATGAAGCCTTATCTTCCCAAAGCTTTGAGTGGTAGACCTGGATAGGCTCAGCCTCAGATGGATTCCAACTCTAGCTCATTAAAGGGAAAGACGTCATGAAACAAACAACATCTATGATGTAGGCAAACATAAAAAATGAAGCGGCCTTCCCACTCGCCTTCTACATCTGGTATTCAGTAATCCGGTTGGTTAAACTATCGGATAACAATTTGGCCCAGTCGAAGGGATAGCCTTCAGCGACTGTATGAATCAAAGGCACCCAAGGGAGGAAAAAATGTGTGGTGTCATCCTTCCCGTACAACCTACATGTCATCATTGCTATATATTTGAATTGCGGTTCTAGGGAAGAGATTGAATAAACTCCGTTACCGTCTGCCCTAAACTTTGCGAGGTGCGAGACCCAATCTTTGATCAGATCAGACAGGCTTTTGTTGTATTTCTCGCATTCTTTCTGCTTAAAAGCTTCCAGAAACTTGATGTTGTGTGAGAAGTTTAGTGTGGGTAATTGCAGTGGAAATTGTGCATTATATACTTCGATAAAGACATCCAGTTTTCACTATCAACAATTGTGCATTATTTGTATTTATTAATAAATGTAATAAAGAATAAAGGTATATTATTGTAATGTTTATTTATTGTAAACAATAAATGTAAGAATAAGGGTATATTATTGTTATTTGTATTTATTATAAACAATAAATGTAACAATAAGAATATATTATTGTCATGTGTATTTATTATAAATCATAAATGCAAGTTAAAAAGACTTATAGAACTTGATATCGGAATTGTCCATTCGTATTTATTTTAAAATCAAATCAACTTAATATATAAAGTTATTTTAAATCACGTAGTTATAATGTGTAAAAATATTCTCTTCTTCTCCTCTATAACACTTTACAGTCAATAGCTCTCCTCTTTCCAATTTCCATCTGCCTTTTGTGTGAGGGAAGAATGAATCCACTTATCCTGAAAATCCAATCCATACACTTTAGATGTAACATTGAATTTTTTTTTGTTATGTCTTAGTCATATACACAAAATATAAAACAGATTCACAAAAAGCTTTTATGGATTACCGAAAGCTTTTCAGTGGATTCAAAGAGTTTTAGATGACAAAGTTCGATATATTTTTAAAATAAAAAGTTTAAATAATGGAAAAAAATATATTTATTAATATTAATCTTAAAAATTGTTGTTAATTTTTTTGGTAAGTTATTTTTAATATACAATGTTTCTTCTTATTGTACTCAAATTAAATATTATATACATATTTTTTCATAAAAACATAATAAATATTTATAATCAAATCATATATTATTTTTTTAATTTTACAAAATAAATTTTTTTAATATAATTTTTTTTTAAAATCTTATGTTTTATGTATTGGAGGATTCCTGTTTCATATAAAATATATGACTATTTTATATGACTTAGTTGTTAATTTTTTTGGTAAGTTATTTTTAATATACAATGTTTCTTCTTATTGTACTCAAATTAAATATTATATACATATTTTTTCATAAAAACATAATAAATATTCATTATCAAATTATATATTAATTTTTAAATTTTACAAAATAAATTTATTTAATATAATTTTTTTTTTTAAAGCTTATGTTTTATGTATTGGAGGATTCATATTTCATATAAAATATATATTCATAATCAAATCATATATTAATTTTTAAATTTTACAAAATAAATTTTTTTAATATAATTTTTTTTTTAAATCTTATGTTTTATGTATTGGAGGATTCATATTTCATATAAAATATATGACTTACAAAGAATAGTTTCATTTTTGTAAGTCATATATTTTATAATACTATCTCATATAAGTAGTAATATTACAGTCAGCCTGGGTCACAACCAAATCCCACTGGCCTGGCCTTTCTTCACTCAAGCTTCTAAACAAATTCCCAAGACTCCTGTTAACCACCTCAGTCTGTCCGTCTGTTTGTGGATGATACGCTGAACTATACAGCAACTTGGAACCCATCTTTTTCCAAAGTATTCTCCAAAAATGTCCAAGGAACCTTGTATCTCTGTCGGAAGTGATACTCTTCGGATAGGCTGTGCATAAGGTAACAATAAAATGTTACTGAGAAATTGAATAATTTTCAGATTAAAACCTTTTATAATATTTCACAAACAAATGGAATTAACTTGGTAATTGCAACATGTATCTATTGTTTTCTTTCGATCCAATAGGATTTTGACCAGGAGGGAATTTAGTACACGCTAGAAGTTGTTGTTTAGCTTATTGTGTGTGGGATATTCATATATATAATGCAATCATGGCTTTTGCTATACTTAATTCAGACATAGGGTTGGAGTTAAGCATAGGGATTGAGTTAAGCGCGTCTGAAACCCACATTGAGAGACATGTACAGCCATACTTTCTAAGGCTCCTTGAATTTAAAAAAGAATTCCCAAAATTAATAATACAATCAAACTTATTTGAGTCTATTAGCTTGTGATTTGTATGTCTAAAATCATATTGTTGGAATGACACTATGTGCTAAATAGGTACTCATAATTCTCTTCCTAAATTGTTGCTTTCTTCCATAGGGTAAAACCTGCAAAACAATAAGAGTTATTAGTAGTTATATTGTTAGAAAGAATCCTAATTTGATGCTTCCTTCCATAARGTAAAACTTSCAAAACAATAAGAGTTATTAGTATTTATATTGCTAGAAAGAAATTAAAGATGAGTCATCTTACAAATAAAATATAATTTTTATTTCTAAAATTATTTTCCTATTATACTTGGAATTTGATATCAAAGAAGTGCAAGTTTATMAATGTGAATATCTTATACCCTATTCTATATCCTTCACATTAACATGAATATTTACACATAAATAGTTGATATGAATTTTAGGGGGTTTTATAGTTTTATAATTCATAAAGTCATATTTTTGTGTAAAAATGAACTTGATAGATATGTAATTTATAAAGATAAGCCTAATCAAATTTGATTTCGTGAAAAAAACACATTAGAAGTGTTGTTCCAGAGTCTGTACTCAAGGCTTAGAAAGTACATTGTCTAGGCATCCGAAAGTGAGTAAAGGATAAAAAAAAGGGGGAGGAGTCAACCTTTAGGAAAGGAAGCTAAAGTTGATTTCCAGGTTGTCACTGTCTCACTTCCAACTGTTCCTGGATGTTTATATCACGTTCAATCGTGGCCCATGAACGTTCAAGTTCTACTCGGGTGGTGGATGTTTTAAGTATGGTATCGAAAAGGTTTAAAGCGATATGGGTTTGGTCCGATAAGCTAGGTTCAATATTAGGCTGTCTTACAATAGGGACAGTCATGGAGGAATAGGAAAAATAAAGGAGAGTTCGAGGTTTTTGATGCTGTATCAATTTGATCTTATAAAAGAGAACTTTTGAATCCAATATTAAAGATAAAGTGCAAGCCAAAGGCCTTTTCCCGTAACTGAGTTATATTTTAAATAAATAGTCTGCGAAACGTGAGAAAAACATTAAGTTGTCTATAACGTGAGGCTCCTATCAAGGGAGAATCTCACCCTGTAAACAGAAGAAGAAAATGAGATAAGAAGAAATCTGACGAAGCATAAAATATGACAATCTAAAGGATTCACAGGTCTTGTACCTGCTAATAGCAGATACAAAGGAAAAATTGTAAACGATATAGACAACTAAAAATTGATCACCACAGTAGAGCTTTTACTAAATTGCAATGAAACATTCATCAGACATATATAAGAGAAATGAAATTGAATATCAAATCACAGAGGAAACAAACTCATAACACAGTCTTGACGGAATCAGGAGCCTTCGGATTGCTTTGTATTAAATTTCAAAAGGAGATAGTCTCTATTACAATCGACCAAAATGGTCCAGCCCCATTTCTTTCTTCTAATGTCATATTTATAAAAATTTCTACATGCCAGAATCTCAATCGTTCCAAGAATTTTTTCGAATACAAAAAGGAGACTTGTGCATTTTAATCCTTTGTCTTTGTCCTCTTTTGGGTGGATGGAATAACTTCCTTCCTTTGAACTTTGGATTCTAAAAATTGAATAGGCAGACACATGTGATTATTTGGTACCAGAAAACTTCCCCTTCGCATGCTCGGTGCAAGTGACACACCTCTCCACCAATTGGGCTATCAATCTGGAAGTTTCTGCTTGATTATTTGCTTCACAAGTGTAACAATCCTTCATTAATTGTGGCAACTTTCCTTCTACCTATTGGTCTTCGGAACCGATAGAACATAAATGTACAATTGGTTTTATTAGCCATTTATTTACTTGGACTATATCCGACTGAGTTATTTGTGATATTTCAGCTACATCTCTTTCCTCATTCTCCTTGATATTGAGTAGGTGCTTGTCTATATTAATCTGGCCCAGTGTCTCAGTGCTGTTTTCACTATCGAGATCCAACAAACTCCCATCTATGAAGCCAAAAGTTTCTTCACAAGAGTTTCTTACCTCTTTAACTCATTGTCTGCCTTCTGATATGTTACGCTCCAATGCCTTCAACAATATGTTACCTCGATTCTGCTCTGGGATGGAAAACCTGGAATTACTCCCCGTTTCCTTTTTTGTCATGGCTATAACAGCCTCTTGGAAAGTGACCCGAGCCGCCCCAGCTTCTTTTTCTCTGAAGGAGATGTTTTCCAGTACTTGATCAATGAGTTGGGAGTGGTTTTGAATAGTTTCCACTTTAGTAAGTAAATCTTGCTGAGCTGTCGACACTCTTTTTCGGATTTCTATGGCTTGGGATTGGAATATCCCGATATCTATCATCTGGCTTTCGGTGAAATTTAATTTGGCCTAGAACTATCCTATTAACTCCTTTTGCTGGCTTATCTGTGATTGGTTGGTTTAGGCCACCTGCTGTGTTTGTTCAAGATCAAACTTGAGTCGTTCAATTTCTTTTTTATCAGCTTCTCTAGCTTGCTCTATACCTGTGTTCTCCTGATCTCTGGTAGCTATCTCTATTGTGGCCAACTTATTCTCCAATGTTTTGATCAAATGGTTTTTTCTCTTCAAATATTCTTTTAGGGACTCGACAGAATATTGGTTGGCTGTAGCAAAATCCCCCAATGTCCCTGCTATCTGAGTTGCAAATTCCTCTTTTTTCATGGCTCTGCCATCAGTAAGGATTTTAAATTTCTTGGCTACCTTGCCCGCTTCTTGATAAAGTTCTTTTATCACAACAGACTTTCTCTTCTTATCGAAGAAAATTTCATTCAAAGGAAACTCTTCCATAGTTATAGGGGTTAGTTCCTCGCCGAAAATCCAACCTGCATCTAGGACCCCCTTTGTGGATTGTAGGGGAGTAACATAAATAATGGGGTTGTCGATCTGCTTGGATGATTTCTCCAGGGTAACAGCCAAGGCTGGCTTGCTTGGAGGGTTGGGGGTTTCGGCTTCTTGTTTCGAGCCTCCGRTTTGTTTCTTCTTTTCCTGGTGTTCCTCTTTRTCAAGTCCTGAATCTTTGGAGCCCTTGGCCTCTGTTTTCTGTACATCTACAGTCGGYGGGTTCTTACCCTATAAGACTGGGGGAAGGCARCTCTRGCGATGTTCCTGAAATTTGAAGAAATCAATCCTCTCCTCAGGTGACAGAGTTTGAATCTGACTGAGAACCTCAACAGAGGATCTCGCTCCTCAGAAGACGTCATCATAACGCAAATGCTCATGTTCATACATTTTAAGGCCACAACTTGCCATGTGATTTCCCACGATCGTGTGTGAGTCGTGCTTCTTGAACTCAATGTGGACCAATTTAATATCCTCCAAAGCCTCTACCTCGACTTTTGCATGTACGAAACGTAATAAAGAATAAATATTCAAATGAATGGGGAAAGGAAGCCATACCTTCTTCGAAAATCCTTTAATCTCCTTTCTTATGCCACCAATCACAGTTTGCCTAGTGATTTCGCGAAAAACTAGCCTATCCGATATGAATAATGGAAGAGCATAGGGGGGAACAGAAGTTTTGAAAACCCTAATGTATGAAAAATCATCCTCTGCATACTAGTCGGCCAAGTTGCTCAAGTTGGTGGCGATGATATCTTTGATCCTGAGTGGTGGGTTGCCGAAGATGGCGACATGCATTAGTACCATTACCCAATTAAAAATTTCATATATGAATTATGAAGCCTTATCTTCCCAAAGATTTGAGTGGTAGACCTGGATAGGCTCAACCTCAGATGGATTCCAACTCCAGCTCATTAAAGGGAAAGGCTTCATGAAACAAACAACATCCATGATGTAGGCAGACATAAAAAATGAAGCAGCCTTCCCACTCGCCTTCTGCATCTGGTATTCAGTAATCCGTTTGGTTAAACTATCAGATAACAATTTGGCCCAGTCGAAGGGATAGCCTTCAGCGACTGTATGAATCAAAGGCACCCATAGGAGGAAAAAATGTGTGGTGTCCTCCTTCCCGTACAACCTACATGTCATCATTGCTATATATTTGAATTGCGGTTCCAGGGAAGAGATTGAATAAACTCCATTACCATCTGCCCTGAACTTTGTGAGGTGCGAGACCCAATCTTTGATCAGATCAGACAGGCTTTTTCCATATTTCTCGCATTCTTTCTGCTTAAAACCTTCCAGAAACTCGACATTGTGTGAGAAGTTTGGTGTGGGTGACAATTGGTACATCACCTGCAAATGTTTTGTTCTGAAAGTCCCTATGGTCACCTTCTACTCACTGATAATGGTTATGGTTGGGATATCCACATGATCTAATGCTCATCGGATCATATCATAATCTGACTTAGCTTCTTTAATTAGGTTTTCTTTAAACTTTAATCACCTTTTTCGACGTTCACCGTATCAAGAAATTTCACTTCTATCTTTCGAGCCCTTAAAACCTAAGATCGCGATGACGCGATCTAGTTAAGAAAAAATGTGATCTGGATTAAGTGTTTAATTAATCGTGATTTCACAACTCGGGGATATGAAGGCATAGTTTATTGGAAGAGTGAATGCCGAGTCGCGAAGCCCCGACATTATTTAACTATAGTTTAAAATGGCTTACCCCTGACACTAACCCGGGTGACTTTGAAACTATCTCACAACTTCACCTATCGGGGTTATGACGAAAAGAATTTTGGGGAGAGTGATCGCCGAGACACGAAATCTCGACAGCACTTAACTAAGGTTTAAGGAACTTTACTCTCGGCGCCAACCTAGGTAAGCTTTCAAGGTTGTTTCACGACTTCGTGCATCGGGGCTTGGAAACAGTGTGACTTGTAACTCCCGAAACGCGATATCCCGGGGTATAGAAAAGTAAACAAGCTCGCTCAATGGTTAAATGGAAATGGCTTAGGAGTACAAAGGTCATCGCTACTTCGCATATTAGGACTACTGAGATTTTCAGTGAGTAAATGTCACGAAGTAAAAGCCAGCTTAAAGGCCAACCTTTGATTTTAAGAATTACATTTAAACTAGTTGGAAAAGGCGGCTCCAAAAAGAAGAAAGAAATAGGAAGAGAGTGAAGGTAGGGAAGGAGAGGTCCCAAAATTGGCCTTATTGCAGGTAATGGTTCTTCTTAATAGAATCATTCCATGGAAAATTTTAGGGGCTAAATTTTGCCCATGGGCTAGTTTTCCATGTTTTTTATTCCAAAAAAAGATTTGATAATTTCCATTTTTATCTAAAATGATTCGCTGATTTTTTTTAGGATAAAACTATTTTGCTCTAAAAATAGTCCAAAATTTCTAGAAATTATATAAAATCCTTAAAGATTTCAATATTTTTACAAAAATATCGCCAAAATTTTTATGGTTGGCATTTTACGAATTAGTAAGATTCACCAAGGTTTCTACACTTTAAGAAAAAATGGATTCCTAAATTTTTCCTTGAATCCTTCTTCTCCAAACCTTTCTCTTTCTCATATCTTTCTGGTGTATTCAGTTCATGTATTTTTATAAATGTTCTTGTGATTAAATTCATAGTAGATTTCTATGCTTTCTCTCATCTTCTCTTGGCATTCAAGACTTCTAGATCTTATCCCTCAAGATATGGATCATTGGTATTAGAGTGGGTAACCACTCCAAGGAAACAAGGTAACAACCTCATTTAATCCCTTTCACATGTTACCCATAGTTGTATGTTTTCCATCGAAGAAAAACAATGTTCGACAACACAGGTATTCCAACAGAGGATGAACACCTTTAATAACCACTCACATAACAAGATCAAAGATCAACACACCGATGTTTTCATGTGGTAAAACCCCTATGGGGAAACATCCACAGCCCCAGCCAATGCAGCCACTTGGAGTAGTTTATTAATGCAAAGAAAAAGATTACAGAGAGATTTTACAAGAGAGTTTCTCACAATTGATCATCAAGAAATGACCCTCCATGCTCTTTAAATAGAGATCATGGACCAATCGGGTGTTAAGCCATGGATCAATGGTTGTTAAGATCAAGGAGAGTATGAACCGTCGGATCACGCTATGTTGGGAACATATCGTGACCGTCGGATTTCCTAACTACAAATGCATACTAATGCATACTAAAGAAACACACTAGAAAACACACTTTTACCTAACGACACAATAGACCAAGTAGATCTTACTAACTCCTAAGTGTTTAAATATCCTAGAATCCCCCCTTAAGATCAACTTGGGATAGGATTGAAGGATTTACAATAGTGAGACAATAGGAGAAGGAAGGAGGCAATAGAGCCTATCCACCCTTAATGACAACTTCCTAAACTCCTAACATAGATCAAAATTTGGAAAACTTCGCTTCTGTAAGAGACTTTGTGAAAATGTCTTCAACTTGATCTTCTATAGGGAAAAAGAGCACT
>ML780202.1:468940-480534 GCA_009831015.1 Picea engelmannii
TTGCAAGTGTCAAAAACATCATACTTCCATCTTACATATGTTGTGCCTCTAATGACATCATGAAGACACTTAAGACACCTCAAAAGGTGGTTTGGAAGAAGATAAATCACTTGACAAGAAGTACAAGCCTTTTAACATTGAGAAAACAAAAAAAAAAGGATTTTGGAGAGGAGCGCTCCCCTACCCACTGTCAGGGAGTACTGGAGCTCCCTGAGTCTCTTTGGGGGAGTGCTTAAGCACCCTGTGCACCCTTATGGGGGAGTGCTACCCTCTTTTTAGCAAATTCTGGGTTTGTTGAGGCAAATAAGGGAAGAATCCCTCAATTCCTGAAGGTAGTTGGATTCGAATAGATGGTCAAGGCATGATGTTAGGGGAGATCCTCAACTGAAGCAGAGGAATCCTCAACTTATCCCAAATATATCTCAAGTGGTTGGACCTCTCCAAGGTTATATAAGGAGGCCTTCTCATGGTGAAAGGCACAATGGAGATTGAGAATTACATCAAACTTATGATCTCATGAGCGAGATGCCATCAAATAAATCAGTGGAGATTACTTGATAAAAGGGGTTGGAAAAGGAGAACTGGAAGAGGCTGTTGCACCTTAATTCAAAGGATTGTAAGTACTTTTACTTGTTCTCTTAATATAATCAATGCTTAGCCTATTTCTTTCAAACTTGTGCTTGTTCCATATGAGTTTGTCTACAGTAGATGGATCTATGATTGAGATAATCTCAGTAGAGTAGGAAGTCCATTGTATCTTTGTTTGTCTTACAGGATCTATCAGGGAGCTCAAGATCGAAGCTCAACCAAGAATTTGCAAGGACAAACGTCGCTAATAAGGTACATATATTTCTCCTTCTCTTTAAATCATTATCTTGATAGGATCTAAAAGGAAGTCAGTGTCCATTTTAAGCACTTTCTGTCTTGGCCTTAGAAGTCTAGAAACCAAAAGGGAATCCACTTGTTCGCAAAGGGATTCACCTTCAACAGAAATTGGAGACTCCACTGCGGAGCAGCTCTGATTTTTCTTTCCATTCCCAGATTTTGTTTTGGCCCTTTGACCACTAATTTGATCTTCTCCATATTGTCATGTTGATTCTTATATTTGTTTTATTGCCTCATTATGTCATCATGATCACCCTGATTGACTGAATTTCCTTCATTTTTTGAGTTTTTGGGCTTTTTTTCTGAGTTTTTGGAGCAGAGTGCTCCCCTCCTTTTTTTTTTCCAGAGCGCTAACACTCTTGTGTAACCTTAGACAAAGTGTTGAAATGCTCTAGTTCCCCTTACACCAGAGCGCTACCCCATTTTTGTGAGAAATTCTCCATAATTTTCATCTTCTGCAGCTATTTCTGGGTTTTGGCATTTGCTCAGGGTCCCATACTCTCAGTCCATCTTGATATTGGCTTTCAAACACCCTTATTTCTGAGAATTCATCTTCTTTTGTTTTGGATTTTGACATCTTATTTCATTGCCTTGAAGCCACTCTTTGTCTTTGCTAACCTAGAGTTAACTTGTTGTTTTCTTCTTCTTTATCTGACTGAGTGAAAACTTTTGTGAGGAAATCCAAAGGTCTGTGAACTTTTCATTTGATATTTGAGGTCAAATTTCCATCATTTCTATTTTGTTTGAGGTTTTTGGTTCTTGTTTGCAATTTGGTTATCTTTGTCCTTCTTGTCTATTTCCCGACGAGAGTGTATTTTTTGTTTTGTGTGGAGTTTTCTTCTGATTGTTTAATCTTGAAGTCTGATTGACATTTATAAGTCTTTCATCTGATTATCATTCACCAATAAGAAAAATGACATATTTTAGTGATTGGTTTGGATATTAGAAGGCATTTCTAAAATTCTGAGCATTGCATCGGATTTGAGTGAGAAACAAATTGATTGAGGACATTGCATATTAATGTTTGATAGTGAAAACAACTTTCTCTCTTTATGTTAAATAACCATTCATCGAAATAAATGATTTCTTATCATGTTCTTGTGAATTTTTGGGAATTGAGTCATCATACCATCAGTTTCATTATCATACACCCTTTGAGTAAAGAACAACCATAAAATCAACACTAATTAAAAAATTATCTAGAACATTTTTGTTTTTAGGATCTTCCACCAACATTAGACTAGGATTAACACTTTGGATTAGGATGTGAGTACAAATCTCCAAAGTTTTCAAAATGAACATTAGAATCCTGAGATAGGGAGAGTCAAATCCAATTATCATATCGACTTTATGGGATCCCCCTCTCACACAGGGGTTACACACGAGGTCGCATTCGGGTGAGTTACGAAGATTATCCCTCCGTGGTTCAACTGTTTGTAATGGTTAGATTGTATATTGGGGGTCACTTGAAGGTATACCCATGATTATGTGTGGGATCCTCTCGAGTTGATTTCAGACTTGTTATCCTACCCATACGTTCAGATTGAACTGTCAACTGTACCCACCCAGGGGCTGACTGTGAGTTGGTGTCCATAGTTTCCATAATCCTTAGGTACTTACACGAGGTGACGATGAAGGGAAGTCTCACTGTACCTGGGACAGACATTGGTCAAACTCACTCGGGCTCCTTGGAGGGTAAATCCACAATTACTGCATGGAAGCTTGCACCAAGGTGAAAGTTTGTTAAGTAGGTCACCATATCCTATCCCCTTCTTGACTTGATCACGCGACGTTGGATTTCATCACCAACTAGTATGATCATCGCAAGAAGTTTTATTTGCTTGGTTTTGATTCCTAGATTTTATTAGCGTATGTTGTTTCTTTTTGTTAGTTGGACCTAGATTTTCAGTGTGTACTGTTATTCTCCAAAATTGAGCCTATAGATGATAAAGGTATTCATTGATCACGTAGGATGCAAGGGCTTCCTTCGGAAGGCTACCAACCCTTACCTCCTAACACTCCAGAAGACAACTACCATGGAGAGGTAGAAAATCAATCTGACGCTGGAAGTGTTGTTGCTCCTCCATTAGATAACTCGGAAGGCGCTTTGGTTACGGTTGTGAATCCCACTCCTCGCACTACATATGTGTCGGTAACCCCTCTCGAACCACTTTTTCTTCATTTAGACTCCCTTGGGAATGTCATAGACGAAGAGGTCCCATGGTTACTTGAGAGAGCTTTTACTGAGACATATATGGGATCTAAAGAACCAACCTTCGGTGATGAATATAGGACTCTTGTTCATCCTACCACTATAGTAAATACAAATCCCACACCTGCTCGTTCTGTATGGAGGACTTCATCAAGACGCAATATCTATGAGCATTTTGAATCCTTTCGACAACCCTTCAATCCTCATGACCCTCTTGTTGAAAGTGGGCCATCTGGTCAAACATTGAATCACCCCATCGATCAGGTCATTAACCCTACTATTGCATTAGCACAATTCTATCCTAATGCTGGAATCATCACCTCTACTCATTCCCAAGACACTTTGATCCCTACCCTCGCTTTTACAAACTTTCACTCTACAACTCCACATGTTCTACACGATCCTGCTAGGACATGTTTTCACCTAAGAATGTAGACCCTTTCCAACCAAATACAACTGACTGGAGGGAAACCACCATCTAGCGGATCTGTCCCTCCAGGAATACCACCATCCTATGGCAGTCCTACCCCTCCCGGGGGACAACCCCCTTTTCATGTTCTTCTCAGAGGGAAACCTCCCTTTTCCAGTCATACCCCAGTCGTTAATTCACTATTGGTAGGGGGGAAACCTTCGTCTACTGGAAACTTGGTAGGGGGGAAACCTTCATCTACTGGAAACCCTTCACAATCTTGGGGAGTATCTTCCAGAGGCACATTTACCCAACCCCATGTTGGGGGGAACTTATATCCTAACCCACAAGGAGGAGTATCAAATCCTGTTCCTTCCTGACCATCTTATGGACAACCTTATCTGGGCGGCATCCCAAACACCACCTGGAGTCCTCAAGGACAACAACCTTATCATCCCCATGGGTCTAATGTGTATATTCTTTCGAGATCTACTCCCTACCCTCCTCATGGGAACAATATTCATCCTCTTTCTGGGTAAGCAAATCACCCGGCTTATAATGCTCAAAACCCACCGGGTTATGCAAATGTTTCTCAGCCATCATCAAATCCTGTTTATCCTGGTCAGCAACAACCGTATGTAGGAGGACCTACTGGTTACAACTATCCACCTAACCCAATTAATGGTCCTACTGGTGTTCCTATGCCACACCAGTATCATCCGCAAATTAACCAACAACTACCTTTCCTTGCGACTCTGGATCTCCCAGACTTGTCTCAGTTAACTAATGATCCTATTTTTCATTCACCGGTTTGGCCATTTATTCCAGCTAAACTTTCTTCTGATATTCCAAAATTTGAAGGAAAATTTGGAGAAGATCTAAATAACCATGTGATGACTTTCCATTTGTGGTGTTCATCAAACTCCCTCATGGATGATTCTATACGTTTGCATCTTTTCCAGCGAACACTTACTGGCTCTGCAACAAAGTGGTATATCGAACTACCACATGCTTCTTTTTATGATCTCAACTCCCTTTCCATGTCTTTTCTCACACACTTTCAACTACCTATTCACTATGAGACGGGTACTGAACTCTTGACCTCCCTTCATCAAACTGACTCTGTGCATATCTTTGACCATATTCATAAGTGGAGACAACGACAAAGTATGATCAAGGTAATCATTCCTGACATATTATTGGCGGAATGGTTTACTAAATCACTTTTACCCCCAATCGCTCATGATGTCGCTATGGGTGGCACAGTCACCCAGGAAGAAACCATTGCTCGGGATCAATACTTAGATTTGGTTTATTCACAATATGGTACTTTGTATGATTTTCTTCCAAATGCTTCTTGATCTAATATCGATCCATCCAAGCCATCATCCTCATCTCATGCGGACGGTGTTATCGGTTCCGTCAAAACTCAATCTACTTCCCAATCAACCAAAATATCCTCTACCTCCCCCCAAACTCAGATCTCTGAGGTGAATGTAGTTCAATCTTCCCCTTCACAACAATCCGGAGGTAAGAATAAGACAAAAAATAAATCAAAAAATACTAATAACAATGAACAACCAAAAAATCAATCTCAAACACCTGCTACCGAAAAGCAGCCACAACGGAAATTGAAATTCCCATGTATCATTTATGGTGATGATCACTACACTTGAGATTGTCCACATCACAATGAAGTGGCCAAAATTTTCCATGGAAATTCACAATCCGTTGTGCTTACTCAACCTTTTCCATAGTAGCAGTCCATGGTTTCTCAAACCCCCTCTCCTGGGGGTATTTCTATCCATCCTCATGATGAGGCCTCGAAAAGTGAACATATTTATATGTTTAATGGGATTAATTTGAACACTCTCTCTAAGGCATATGACACACCAGGTAACCCTGACAAAGGAAAATACACTAATGGTACCGATACTTTACCAGATCCATCACCATCCTTCATTAGTCCTCCATCGATTAATCCCCCATCTCGACCACTTCAGATTGAGAAACCTACGTTTGAATATATCTTACGCCCTCCTAAGAGCACTATCTGCAAAGATACCTTTAATCCTAGTTCGAGTGATGCCCAAACCTACAACATTGATGAAGATTTGGCTCAAGCACCGTGTGATATGTCTGCGTTAGAAGTTGTAGAACACTACTCGAGTCAACGTAGAACACTCTTGGATGCTATTGGCGCTATTGATCCTAAGTCATCCAACCATAGCATGTTTAACCTGGACAATTATGCGTCTCGACTCTCCCACCAACTTTCTTTCCAAGTTGATGTTGTTGTTCACAATCAACAAATCCATCGAACTATTCTGGATGAGGAAGCCTCAACTTGTGTCATGTCTTTAGTGTGTTGGAAATGTTTAAAATCACCCGCACTTTACAAATCCCCAATGATGTTACGTGCCTTCGATGGGAAAGTTTTTCATCCCCATGGGCTTTTACAGTCCCTGCCCATCCAATTGGGTGGAAAAATTGTCACTGTTGATGTCGAGGTAGTCGATGCTCCCATCGATTACAACTTGTTACTTGGAAGAAGCTAGTTTTATGCTATGAATGTCATTGCCTTGTCGGTCTTTTGATGTGTACAATTTCCTCATCAGGGAAAAATTGTCACTGTTGATCAGTTGGATTTCTGCACAACCGATGCTCACGCTCCCACTACCAAAAATATTCCTTTCTTGGGAGACCACAAGATTATGTATGAAAGAGTTGGTGTTGGCTTACTAAAATATTTTAGCCTCATGGGTACCTTCCCTACACCACTTCCACCAACTACACATCATATTTCCACCATTGATATGATTTCGACTGCGACTTATCAATCTTTGGAATCATCTGACCCTTGGATTGTACCTAGTCCGTTGGAATTCGATGCACTAGGTGACACCGTGCCACTTAGTCCAGCCGAAACATCATATGTTTCTATACAATCTATGTCTCCCTCATCAGATGACCAACATCTATTGGAACCCGACAGTTACTCGATGCCATCACGGTTAAGTTCCTTGTCATCTGCGAGCGACTACATTTCCCCAATTTTTCCCTCTGATGAATATATTATGGAAATGTTGAGCATTGATAAGATAACTCGGGATGATAACCATCATCGATCCTCTTTTCTTCCCCCTCGTGAAGAAATTTGGGAAGATATACACTCTATCTCCCCTCTTGATGTTGATTTTCCATCGTCTCCCATGCCTTCAACTTCCGATGATTTAGATCTGGTAGTTGACATGGTGATATCTTTGGTAGGGATACTGGAGCCTGATATTATTACCCCTGTCATGCCTCTCAAAATGTGTTCCTTCTAGAGTGATTTTCTTCCATCCAGTGAATATCTCTTGGAAGCCATGACCGATTTTTGTCCCTTGACATGGTGTTCTTCCATAGCATTATTCTCTTGGAAGCCATGATCAAAAGGAGGTAATGAGCACAATTTCTCTTCTCTGTGGCAAGCTCGTTAAAAAATGAAATAGAGGTCATGAGAACAATTTCTCTTCTCTTTGGCAAGCTCGTTAAAAAATAAAATAGAGGTCATGAGCATATTTTCTCTTCTCTATAGAAAGCTCGTTAAAAAATGAAGCAAAGGCCTTAAACATAGTTTTCCACTCTGTAGCAAGCTCATTAAAAAATGAAACAATCTGAGGATTGAAACCAGAGCCCTGAGCATAGTTCTTTTTCTGTGTTAAGCTCATTGAAAAATGAAACAATCACCTCTCTTGAACCTTCATTTCATCCACCCTTATCATTTTTCTCCATCTAGTAGAGAAATTGGTGACAACCTCAAAGTCGGTGAATGAATTGAATCTTGGAGGGCATGTCTCCAGTCTTTGATGATAATTCTGGAGTTAATCCCCCATCTTCCAAGCTGAGGGCATACCGAGCTTAGTCTTCGTTCTTTCTCGTGCTCGTAAATACATGAGAATGCAACCGGGTAAAATTTTATCTCTTTTTTGGACCTGCATGGATAAATGCAAAATAAACCCCATGGAGTCGTCTTCGAGCTCTTTTCAGACCCTCTAAACATGAAAAGATTTCTGAGTGATCTTGCTTCCTTTCCCACTTGTTAAAATATTTGAAAGGGCATCTTTCAAGTGATAATTTATCTCTTTTTCATCCTCATGAGACTAACATTACAAAAAAGGACAACATTGGAGTCATATTTAAGTTGTTTTCAGACTCTCTAAATATGAAAAACCACCGAGTTTACCTTCTCTGGACTCGCTAAACAATCATACATTAAAGGGCCCATATGGTATCAAACCCTTACTTCTTCCAGTTCGTTAAACAAAGGAAGAGGGACTTACCTAAGGTGAGTCATATCCAGCATGTGTTACCCTCCTCGAGCTCGCTAAATTAAAAAGAGGTACTCATCTATCTAGATGGGGGAAAAATTGAAAGAAGCAAGCCAAGTAGTTTTTTGAGAACATTACCAGTAACCCTTACGGTTGCCCTTGAACACGACACATTGTCTTTGCACACATTTTAATCTGCTAAAGATTTGCACTGAGCCAATCCTCTAAGTTTATTTTACTTCTTTGGGTCACCCGACGAAAGTCACAGCATCCACTGCATCATCAAGTTTTGGTCCATGTCAAGTTTCTGCTAATGTACTTCAGTGTTTAAGGGAAGTATCTGCCTCGAGAGTCATCCATCACAAATATCATGTTTCAATACCCATTTCAGTCCATGTTCATTCTATCTACCAATTACATCTATGTGTTTGTTTCGTGTCGTTGATGGGGGATACATCAAGGCCCTCCTTTGACGAGTCTATTCCTGTTGACTTCAACACATTATCCAGGGACTCAGACTTAGAAACTAGTTAGTACCTTGGGACTTGAATGCCTCAATGGCAGGCCTCCTCATGTCCGATAGTGGGTTTACATCATTGACCTCTAATCGGATGATTCCATGGATGTTCAACTTCAACTCATTCATTCACTTTCGTTGGTATGTACTAGAGTACCTTAGGAATCATTGACATCAATGGTGATCTCCCTCATGCTTGTTAATAGTTTACATCATTGATTGGTAATCAAGTGGTTTCTGCCATGTTCGACATCAGGATATCTATTCACATGGTTAGATTCATACTACATTGAGATAAGTAAGAATACCCTGGATTGAGTTTTCACTCTTATGCATACTTTGCCCAGGTTGTGAGGGAGTTCTTTTGAACTATGACACATATACTGTAACATAGATCCACTTTGTATTGGTCGTGGCTATGACTTGTCATCTTATAGATCCACTGTGTATTCTTCATGGCTATGATCAGTTCAGGTCATAGGAGTATAGATCCACATTGCATCTACGGTGACTATACTATTTTGTCAATATAATTATGGATCCGCAATGTATTTTATGGCGGCCAAACCTAAAAAATATTTATCACTCAAGCATAGGTATGTCTGCCTTGGGTTTTTGAAACATGTCATAATATTTGTTTGATGGTTGTGTGCATATTTTTCCTATTTCTCTACATCCATACCCTTTCTTGAAAAATTCTACAAAGTACTTCGGTCATTATCGTCTTCTAACTTCGTACTTTGGGGGGAAATCTGTTACACCTCAAAATTACTCACTCTGATAGTGTTGCAAGTGTCATCATTACAAATGTTGTAAGTGTCGCATCTTGACCACAAGTGTTGCAAGTGTCAAAAACATCATACTTCCATATTGCATATTTCGTGCCTCTAACGACATCGTGAAGATACTTAAGACACCTCAAAAGGTGTCTTGGAAGAAGAGAAATCACTTGACAAGAAGTACAACCCTTTTGACATTGAGAAAACCATAAAAAAATGGATTTTGGAGAGGAGCGCTCCCCTACCCACTGTCAGGGAGTGTTGGTTCTCCCTGAGCCTCTTTGGGGGAGTGCTTGAGCACCCTGTGCACCCTTATGGGGGAGCGCTACCGTATTTTTAGCAAATTTTTGGTTTGTTTAGGCAAATAAGGGAAGAATCCCTCAATTCCTGAAGGTAGTTGGATTCAAATATATGGTTAAGGCATGATCTTAGGGGATATCCTCAACTAAAGGAGAGGAATCCTCAACTTATCCCAAATATCTCTCAAGTGGTTGGACCTCTCCAAGGTTATATAAGGAGGCCTTCTCATGGTGAAAGGCACAATGGAGATTGAGAATTACATCAAACTTATGATCTCATGAGTGAGATGCCATCAAAGCAATCAATGGATATTACTTGAGCAAAGGGGTTGGACAAGGAGAACTGGAAGAGGCTGTTGCACCTTCATTCAAAGGATTTTAAGTACTTTTGCTTGTTCTCATTAATATAATCAATGATTGGCATGTTTATTTCAAACTTGTGCTTGTTCCATATGAGTTTGTCTACAGTAGATGGATCTATGATTGAGATAATATCAGTAGAGTAGGAAGTCCATTGTATCTTTGTTTGTCTTACAGGATATATCAGGGAGCTCAATATCGAAGCTCAGCCAAGACTTTGCAAGGAAAAACATCGCTAATAAGGTACATATATTTCTCCTTCTCTTTCATTCATTAGCTTGATACGATCTAAAAGGAAGTCAGTGTCCATGTTTTAAGCACTTTCTGTCTTGGACTTAGAAGTATAGAGACCAAGAGGGAATCCACTTGTCCACAGGGGGATTCACCTTCAACAACAGGTGGAAAAAATATTGACTTTAGACTATAAGGGAGAAGGGTTTGGTTTACAATCATCCATGTGAAATCGACGAAGAAGGTCACAAGCATACTTAGATTGGGAAAGAAAAATTCCTTCATTGGTTTGCAAAACTTGGAGGCCAAGGAAATAGTGCAAAAATACCAAGTCTTTCATTTCAAATTTCTTCTTAAGGCTTGTTTTTACATGGTTTAAAAGTTTTGAGTCACTACCAGTAAGGATAAGGTCATCAACATAAAGGAAAAGGATTATGAGATGGTTTCCTACTTTATTGGTATAGACATTAGGATCAGAATAACATCTAGAGAATCCAATGGCAATAAGAAAGCTATCCATTTTGGCATACCAAGCTCGGGGAGCTTGCTTGAGACCATAAAGAGATTTCTTGAGGCGACAAACAAGGCTAGAGTCATTCTAGACATAGCTAGGAGGTTGTTCCATGTAGATTTATTCTTGTAAATATCTATGCAAGAAGGTGGATTTAAAATCCATTTGATGGACCTCCCATTTATGTGAGGTAGCAAGGGAAAGAACAAGGTGGATGGAATTCATTTTTTCTACAGGGGCAAAGGTTTCATTATAGTCAATTCCTTCAACTTGGGAAAATCCTTTGGCAACTAACCGAGCCTTGTGTATTTCAACACTTCCATCTGATGCATACTTAGTTCTGTAGACCCATTTGCATCTAACAAGTTTTCTTCCTTTTGGAAGAGGTACAAGATCCCAAGTATCATTTGCCATTAAAGAACGATACTCTTCATTCATTGTTGTATACCAATCTGGATGACTTGAAGCTTCTGCAAATGTCTCTGGATCATGAGTTTATGAAACTTGAGCCAAAAGAGAGGAGGCTCGCTGGAACTGTGAACGTGTTCGACACTGATCTGAAGGATCACCGACAAGATCACGAGATGCTTCTTGTGTTGAACAGACCCATCTAGGAAGCGGTGGAGCTGGTGCTGGTTCAGGTTCAAAGGACTCATCTGGAGGAGGGTGAGTAGGTGGAGGTGGATTTTCAGCCTCACTATCATCATCTGAAGAAGAAACCAGATCATAATAAGGCACAAATGTCAAATATGGCTCACAAGCCAAAGAAGGCACAATCGTCGAATTAGGCTCGCAAGCCAAGAGATTTTCATCAAAGTTAACATCTCTTCTAATAATAATTTCATTACAATGTGATTGAAGAAGTTTGTAACCTTTGACATCTTCAGAATAACCAACAAATATAAACTTCTCACTTTTAGGCTGAAATTCTTTCCTTTTCTCATTAGGAATGTGAGCCCATGCTATACTACCAAATACATGGAAGTGACTTACATCATGTTTAATTTTAGTCCAAGCTTCTTCTGGTGTTATATTTTTAAGAGCCTTTGTGGGAGTGTGATTTACTATGTAATTTGCA
>ML780202.1:513682-530365 GCA_009831015.1 Picea engelmannii
GTTTAGATTTGCCTCCATATATGCAGATGTATGCAGTTGTTAATGTTGAGAATTTGAAGTTGTATGAGCCTCCGTTGATTGATGATCAAGGAGAGAATGTTCAGATTCCTTCCATAGATGATTTTTCTCCAGAGTATCTAACATAACTGCAAGAAGACACCATACTTGACAGGAGAATGCGAACTTCGAAGCAAGGAAATGTGGAGTATTTGCGAGTTGGTCTTAAAGGGACGAATCCAAGCAAGGCCAAGTGGATTGAGGTTGGAAGGGTGAGGGAACTATACCCTCATATTCACATAGACTGAGATAGTCTTTTGGAGGTCCAAAAGCTTCCCAATGGGGAGGTGTGATCAGGGGATCAAATTTTGCTCAATTTTCAAAGTGCTCGGAATGCGACGAAAATAGTGCCACTGCGTCCGTCTTGTCCTCCTGATTCCGGCGGTATATTTACTTTCTCAAATGGAGTCCGTATGAAGGAGATATCGCGATCTGTCCGCCAAGCCAAACAGGCAAAATTTTTGGATGTTGACTGTACCTGTCCGTACAGTCCGTACGGTGACGTGGAAGGACCATACAGGCTGTATGGTGATGATGTGGCAGTTGGTTATTGGTTGGTTGCTGGCATATTGGATGGTGACACGTGTCCGATTGGTGGCGAGTAATATGAGGACACATGGCCCAATCCATGGGCGCCACGTGTCCCCTTCATTTTGTTCATTGGTTATATAAAATTATATGGGGAGTCCGTGGGGTTTGACCCCCGGACCTCCCCCAACTCTAACGACTTCATAACTCTCCGTTAACCATTATGCCGCCACATGAACCTTGTTAGTAATATGGTTTTACTATTATTTAACGTTGATATATGTCAGATGCAAAGGGGGGTCGGGCTGGGGCTAAGCCCCGACCCGTGGACACATTGTTTTACATACGACCATATATATAAAAGCCCGACCGTTGGCGCGCGCATTACATTGCATTGAATTGCAATGTATTGCAATATTACATTGCATATATGTATAAACTATAGTTTGCATATTATATTAACCTACGCGCGGGGTTTCGAAACATAACCTTTGGTTAAATGTGCATGCATGTAACCCGTGTTTGACCAGTGGTTTAACCGCGTGGGGGTTACACGGTTGGAAAACGAATTAACCACTTTGCCCAGCATTCGGTCACATGCTACCATACGCCCAGGTGCCGAGGCGGTTAGGGGATGGAGGCGCCTTAACCGTCCTACGGTTGCACCTGGTGCCATGTTTTAACGCTTTAAAGAGTGTGTGAGACAGGTTCACTAAAGGGGAGTGCGAATTGTAGAACTAGAGACAACAAGCTTAGAGAAGGAGACTTCCAAGAGGCCTATCTTTCTCATTTTTCGACCGTTTCAGGTGCCGAAAGAGCCCAGACAGGGGTTTTGGGACGTTGGGAAGCCATTGGAGCAGTCGGTTTGTCAGTTTGAGCATTGTAAGACATGTTTTTGAGCACTTTTGAGCAATTAATAATAATAATCCATTGGAAGATGGACCAGGAGATGTAGCCCATAAGAGGGGTGAACTCCTTTATTAATTGTTGTGCACATGTGTTTATGCTCAATGTTTATGTTGCTGTCTATGTGTATTTTGCATAAGTAATCCTTAATTTATGTGTTGCAAATTGATCCTGTTGCTTTAAACACATAACATTTCACTTGCAATAATTATTCAACTTTTTCAAGTCTTCTTCATTTTTAGATCGACGGGCCTCTTTGAGGGGGCAACCTCCAGTTGAGTAGAGATCTATTACAATAATATCCAAGTTAGGGTTCTCAGACCCTCAACTCCTATTTATACTAAAATGAATCATTTAGAGGAAGATCCTTCTAGAAGAAGAAGCTTCTATTAGGTCTTCTTACATCTGTCTTATTCTATTTTATTGAAAGGCCTTATTAATATTGACCTTTATTACATCCGAATATATTGTTCTACCTATGTGTGGGTTAGGACCCTAACATGTCCGCCCCCTTAAAAACAACCTTGTCCTCAAGGCTTGAGATGAGGAAATTGTTGCAGAATGGTAGTTGGTTCCCAAGTGACGTCTGTTGGAGTTGTATATTTCCACTGGACTAACACTTCATTGATGGTTCTCTCACGTAGGCGATACTCACGCTAGTCCAAAACTGCTTCTTTCTGTATCCAAATCGATCCTTCTTCAGCTAACTCTGGAAGGTTGGTTTGAATTTGGCACTTAGCTCCAGTCACCTTCTTTAAGCATGAAACATGAAAAATAGGATGTAGCTTTGAGTGGTTGGGGAAAGCTAACTAATAGGCTACTTGTCCCACATGCTTGAGAATGGTATAAGGACCATAAAATTTGGGCTCTAGCTTCTGACAATGCTCGACCTTGAGGGAAGTTTTCTTGTAAGGTTGTAGTCAAAGAAACACTTGATCCCCTTTTGCAAATTGATGTTAAGAGCAACCTTGATCTGCTTGTTGCTTGATGCGATTATGTGCCATGACCAAATTCTCTTTGAGGGTACGGAGAATAGCCTCTTGAGCTATAAGTGTTAGGTCAAATGCATGGACCTTCGAGGCACCTGGTAAGTATGAGAGAACTGAAGGTGGCTTCTGTCCATATACTTCTTCAAAAGGAGTCATGCATGTAGCTATATGGTATGAAGTGTTGTACCACCATTCAACTAGGGGTAACCATTGAGCCCACTGATTTTGCTTTTCCAAGGAAAAACACCTCAAATATGTTTCCAAACACTTGTTGACAACTTCCGTTTGGCCATCAGTCTGCGGATGATAAGTTGTTCTAAGATGCATTTTGGTGCCTTGTATCTTGAATAGTTCTTTCCAAAAATTGCTTGTGAAAGTTGGGTCGCGATCAAAAACAATAAAGTGCGGCATGCCATGAATCTTGAAGACCTGATCCATGAAAATTTGAGCCACCGTGGATGTTGTAAATGGGTTTTGAAGGGTGCAGAAATGAGCATTCTTGGAAAGGCGATCAACAACCACCATTATGAAGGATTTATTACCCGATTTGGGTAAGCCAGTAATAAAATCCATAAAGATATCCTTCCAAATAGTAGGTGGAATCGAGAGAGGTTGTAGTGTGCCCTGAGATTTGACTGTTTCTCCCTTGTTGCATTGACACACATCACATTCAGCTACAAAATTACGAATGTCTTGTTTCATACCATCCCAGAAAAAGGAATGTTTGACCCTGTCATAGGTTTTGGTGGACCCGGAGTGCCCTGTTATGGGTGTAGCATGAAGCTCAGAAAGTACCATGGAATTAATATTTGATTTTTTACTTAAATACAAACGGCCTTTGTATTGAAGTTCATCATGAATCCAATAGTACCCTAGGGAAGATGGAGCATTGGACTACAATTCTTGGATCAACTGCAAACTTTTGGGATCTTGTAGCCATTCCTAGCGAACGGCTTAGAGCTAATCTGGTACAATGAATGAAAGAGAAAAAATGGATCCTTCATCTTCATATTTCCGGGAAAGTGCATCCACAACCACATTGTTTTTCCTTTCTTGTAAATGATATCATAATCATATCCAAAGAGTTTAGTCACCCATTTTTGTTGTTATGGGGAGGAAATGCATTGTTCAAGAAAATACTTGAGGCTTTGATGGTCTGTCTTAATTTGGAAACGTTGCCCCAATAGATAAGGGCACCACAGATCAATGACATGCAAAATAGCCAACATTTCCTTTTCATATATGGATTTTCCCATATTTCTTTTAGATAGTTGTTTGCTGGTAAAGGCCAAAGGTCAACCCTCTTGCATAAGGACAACACCAATTCCTTTCCCCGAGGCATCACATTCCAACACAAAGGTCTTTGTGAAATCGGGAAGGATGAGGACTGGAGTGGTGCACATGGCCATCTTCAAGGTTTGAAAAGCTTGAGCAGTGGCTGGAGTCCAAGTGAAAGATTTATTTTTGAGGAGAGCAGTGAGAGGTGTTGCAATCTTCCCATAATTATGAACAATCTTGCGATAATACCCTGTTAAGCCCAGAAATCCATGAAATATCTTAAGAGTCTTTGGGTGAGGCCAGTCTTGCATAGCTTCAATCTTTTTAGGATCCACCCTGATGCCATCTTTGCCAACCAGATGACCCAAGTATTCTACTTCTGAGGCGCCAAAAGCACATTTAGACTGTTTCAAGAAAAGTTGGTGCTGAGAGAGTAGATGGAGAACTCAATCCACATGAGAAAGATGGTATATCCAGGTTTTTCTATAGATGAGGATATCATCAAAGAAAACTAAGACAAAATGGCAGAGAAAAGGATGAAATACATGATTCCTGAGGCTTTGGAAGGTGGAGGGGGCATTACACAAGCCAAAGGGCATGACCAAAAACTCATAGTGGCCCTGATGAGTTCTAAAGGCAGTCTTGGGAATGTCTTCCTCTTTCATACGTATCTGGTGGTAGCCTGAATGAATATCAAGTTTATTGAAGAATTAGGACCCACTCAATTCATCCAAGAGGTCATCAATGACAGGAATGGGGAATTTTTCTTTGATAGTAAGTTTGTTGAGGGCACAAAAATCAGGACACATTCGCCAAGAACCTTCTTTCTTCAGGACCATGACCATAGGAGAAGAGTAGGGGCTCATACTAGGGTGGATAATGCCTGCATTAAGACGTTCCTGGACCATTTTTTCAACTTCATTTTTTTGGGAAAAGGGGTGATACAAATGGATATTGTGAGGAAAGCTTCTAGGTTCCAGGGGAATGGAATGATCATGAACACCATGGGAAGGAGGGAGTCCTTGAGGAGTGGAAAAGACCAATTGATGTTTAGAAAGGATGGCTTGGAGGTCTTGCGAGACCGAGGGTGTCTCTGTTGCTTGTATGGCATGGAGTTGGGCGATAACACCAAAATGACCTTTTTTGAGAATCTTTTCCATGCGATGGGAACTAATGATCTCAGGTGAACTGATGGTGATGCCTTGGAACTTATATTGGTGGCTCTACTGGTTGAATTGCATAGTTAAGTCTTTAAAATCCATGAGAATGGGACCCAAAGTCCTTAGGCAGTCTACACCCAATACAATGTCACAACCTCCCATGTCGATAGCAAACATATGGGATTTCAGGTGGTAGTCACTAATTTGGAGACACACACTTTCACAACACCCTCCACATTTCATGGAACAACCATTGGCAATCATGATTTGGAAATTATTGACGGCATGGATGTAGCAATGAATTTCTTGGGCAATGCGGCGATGAATAAAATTATGGGTGCTGCCACTATCAACCAGAATGATGACCTTTCGATGCTTGATGTAACCGATTAGCTTGAGGGTTTGGGGAGCGAAGAAGACAATGAGAGCATTGAGGGAAATGACCGGTTCTAATTCAGGAGGGTCTGAGGGAGGGGTTATGTCAATGGATTCAGGTGACTCAGACACAAATGGAGTTTCTACATCCTCTTCCAAAATATCCTCGAATATGGCCATAAAAATATTTTGTTCTTTACACTTGTGGCCCAGGAAATATTTGTCATCATAGTTATAATAAAGGCCTTTGAGTTGGCGTTCAGCCATTTCATCCCTGGTCAATTTTTGGATCTTTAGTGGAGAAGAGAGAGTAGTGGGATTTACTGGTTTAGGGCGAGGGATAAAGGAGGGTTTTTGGTTTTGAGAAGATACAACCTGTTGTTTTTATTTAGCTCTTTTAGTAGCCTCCACCCAACTTTGAGGCCGATCCATGAGGACATGGGACCCAATATCATCCTTGAGGCCATTGATAAAACACTCTCAGAAAAAGGAATTAGACATGCCCTCTGTTCTAAAAGCCAAGTGCTCAAAGGCAGCTATAAAGTCTTCCATTGTTCCTAATTGTTTCAACTTTGTCAAATGGCCCAAATGGTTGGTTTCAGTGTCAAAGCCTTCATAAATCTCTGCCACAAAGTGTTTCCAAGCAATATACCCTTGACGAGAAGTTTTTATCCATTGCCACCATTTCCAACGTTCTTGATCTAGATGGAGAACACCATACCGGAGTTTGGCCAAGTCATCTGTAATGTCGTATAAAGAGAAATAATGTTCCATTTGGGTTACCCAACTAGTGGGGTCTAAGCCATCAAATTTGGTCACATCCACTCGCAGAAGGTGTAGGTCACGTTGAAATTGATGGTTCTTAAAGTTATGGGAATGAGAGGAATGGTCACCTTCAGTATGTGGAGGTGAGAAAGAGGAAGGGTTATCTGTAGGGATATGCAGTTTGGTGTAGAGTGCCGAAAAGACTGATTCAAGATGGGTTGTGAGGTCTTGTTTGATTTCCTCCATTGAGGACTGCATGGTTGTATTTATGGTGGTAACATTGGCACTGAGTTGTTTCACTTCTTGTTGGGTCTTGATGAGACCATATTGCAAGGTGTTGAAGCGAGCTTCCAAGTCTTGGCTACGGGTATGGGCCATGAAGATGGGGGAACTGAAAAAGGGTGGGCGGGGTCAAATTTTTTTTCTAAAAAAATGATATGGATGAATGTGATATGGGCGAAGAGATGAATCCAATTCCCAAATGCTTAACTAGAAAGAAATGTGTATTTACCTGGAAACCCGAACACAGTTGCGCGACAATAGATCTTTTCTTTTTTAATTTGTTTATGTTTCTGTCCTCAAGGGTTAGGTATTCAAGGGTTCTATAGACAAGGGTTTTCCCTGTGCTATAGCTCTTTGATATATGTGCGGGGTCCAACAGTAGTACTCAGCCCAATATCTCAGGGAACTAACTAAGGAATATAGACCGTACCCTTAGCCATACTACCCGACTACCCAGGTACTAGAGAGTATCTTCCCGAGTGATATTCTCGATGACACTATAGTAGTCAGATGACCGATCGATTTATCTAAAGAGGGCTTCATGTAATCTAGGTCGATCCGTACATAGGTGTTGTTTGATGTGCTACCACTCTAAGGGGTACCAACAAGAGCTACAAGGTTGGCCAATAAATGTGCGCTTAAGTACCACTTGTATTTCTTGCGTGTATGAATCCCTCAACTGCAGGTTTATGCATGAAATGATAGATCTTTGTGGCTTAAAGACGCTGGAATACGTCTCTACCCTGAAAAAAATTTAACCCACACTTTTTTCCATGGAAAGTGTTCTGATACCACTTATAATATAACAGATATAAAATGTATGCAGAACATATATAAAATGCTAGTAATGGAAGAATAACAACAATATAACCAGAACATTCACCACAATAACACTGAAATGATATGAGAATAATAACAGAAATAACACTTTGAATCTGAAAGCAATGCTCACGGGCCTCTTTGAGGGGGCAACCTCTAGTTAAGCAAAGCTCTATTACAATAATGTCCAAGTTAGGGTTCTCATACCCTCGACTCCTATTTATACTAAAAAGAAGCATCTAGAGGAAGATCCTTCTAGAAGCAGAAGCTTCTATTAGGTCTTCTTACATCCACCTTATTCTATTTTATTGAAAGGCCTTATTAATATTGACCTTTATTACATCCGAATATATTGTTCTACCTATGTGTGGGTTAGGACCCTAACAATATTGTGTATCTTCTTTGTTATTTCCGCATTTGTTTTTATTTTATTGCTCAACGATCTTGTTTTTTTAACAGTCCTAGGGTGTGAAGCCATTTCACACCCAATACGATATCAGATCCATCCATGGAAATAGATAACATGTGAGTTTTCATATGATAATCATCCATTTGTAGTTTGACAATATCACAATGTCCCCCACACTTCATTGCAGCACCATTATCTATGAGGATTTGAAAATTAAAAAACGGGCGAAGAAAGCAATGGATCTCCTTAGAGATCCTATAGTGAATAAATTATGGGTTCTACCACTATCAATAAACACCATGACTGACATATGTTTGATGTAGCCCTTGATATTCAATGTCTGTGGGGCCAAAATACCGAAGAGGGCATGAATATGTATGACAACTTCTGTTGGTTTCACAGGGGTTGTAACTGAATATTCAAGGTGGACACTTGGTTGGGAATCCTATTGGTCAGGAGCCTCATCTGATGGGATTTATTCAAAGGAATTGGAAGTTTATGCATCAATATGGAATAAATTTTGTTCACGAAATTTATGGCCCAGTGAATACTTGTCATCATAGTGATATAAAATTCCTTTCTTGCAATGTTCTTCCATTTCTATTAGAGATACCTTTTGGACTTTCGACATTTGTGTTGGAGCTAAGGTATCCCATGGGTGAGGACAATTTGGAACTATAGTGCATAGTGTTTGGGCCTAAATAATGGTCTATGCTTCTCTGGCTAATTGGAACGCCTGCAACCAAGTGACTGAATGATGCATGCAAAGATGAGCCTTATTGGCATCCTTTAAGCCATTGATAAACAATTCAATATAGAACTAATCTAATAATCCCTCGGTGTGGATGGCCAATAGTTAAAATGTGGTGATGAAGTTGGTCACAGATCCTGTTTGTTTGAGCTTAGTGAGTAGACCCAAAAAATGGGATTCCCTATCAAAATAGGCACAAACCGCTTGGTTAACATGATCCAAGTGGGTAATCCTGGATATAATTTCTCATGCCATTTCCACCATTTCCATATTTCTTGATCCAAGTACAGAACCCCCACATGGATTTTGGTATCATCATCCCTAATATCATGGAGGAAGAAGTAGTTTTCCATTTGCAAAACCCATCATGTCAATTTAGATCCATCAAATTTATGCATCTCAACTTTTAGAACCTTATTCCAATTATTTGGAGGACCCCGAAGAGAGTGGGAAGAAAGAGGATGCTCAGGAAGGGAGGAGTGAAGATCCTTAGAGTGGGACTTAGGGTGCTTATCCTTGATGCTTGCGCCAATGTGTTAAACTTGTCCTCGAGGCACTCCTGGAATTCTTGGAGGAGGGAGGTCATAGTCTCATTCAGTGAGGTGACCCAAATGTCCATGTCTCCCATGGTATGAGCATGGTTTTGAGGAGGGAACATGTGGAAAAATTAGGGAGAGCTTACATCCTAGTATAAAGAGGTTGGTGGGATAGGGGGAAATGGNGGGGAGGGGGGTGGGAAAGGGTTTGGGACACATAAAAATAAGGTTGAAAATTATAGGTACCACTATGATCAAGATGAAGAAAGGAATCCAATGATATAGGTCTCAAATAGGGATGCGAGAAAGGGGTCGGGCCATAGAAAATATGGTTAAAAATGATAGTTACAACTACGATCATGATGAATAGAGGAACCTAATGAGATAGGTATCAAATAAGGGTGAAAGAGGCCCCATAATTTTTTTTTTTAATCCTACGGAGTTATACTCCGATATGAAGAATACTATAGTGTTGAGAGGACCAAATTATTAACAAGAAAAAAGATGTAGTAATTTCACAACCAGAATGAAGGAGGTAAAGTTTCACAACAATAGATATTGTATGTTTTGTTTATGTTTCCATCCCAAGGTTTAGGGTATTTAGGTTTTATACAGAAAATGATTTTCCATGTGCTATATCTCTCTGATATACATGAGGGGTACAATAGTATTACTCGGCCAAATATCTCAGGGAACCAGCTAAGGAGGCTAGACCATGCACTTAGCCATACTACCCGACTACCTAGGTATGAGAGAGTATCTTCTCGAGTGTTTTTCCTGGTGGCACTATAACAGTCAGGTGGTTGATTGGATTATCTACAAAGGGATTTAGGATATCTAGGTCGATCCATATACATATGTTGTCTGATGCACTACCACTTGAATGGGTACCAACAAGGGTTACAAGGGTGGCCAACAATGTGCAATTAAATACCACTTGTAGTTTCTGCGTGTACGCTTTGCCAACCGTGGATTTATGTGCTAAACGACATATATCTGTATATTTAAGATGCATGAATATGTCTTTACCCTAAAAAAATTAACCCACAATTTTATGCCAAGGAAAGATCTTTGATACCACTTGTAAGGTACTAGATCTATTATAATATCCAAAATAGAAATATCGCATAGAATAATAGTGGAACAACACAATAGATGAAACCACAACACCAAAATAATACATTTATTAATAGGAAACAATGTTCACTTGCCTCTTTGAGGGGGAAACCTCTAGCAAAGCAGTTCTCTATTACAATAATTCTCAAGACAAGTTATTCAATACCTCCTACTCTTATTTATACTAATTCTATCTTCTAAGGAAACTTATAGAGGAGGATATTTCTAGAAGAAGAAGTTTTGATTAGGTCTTCTTACATTGACTTATTCTCATTTATTTAATAGGCCTTATTAACTATTGTCGACATTTAGTACATAGAAAATATATCATACTAACTAATGACCCACAAACAGGGGTTAGGATTGGATCCTAATACCTTCACACTTTACGATAGCACAAGTTATATGGTAACTTGGAAAAATTCTCCTTTGGCATGAACATGGTCCAATACCTAAGATACATTGTTGATGGACATGGTGTGCACTTGGATCTAGCCAAGATCCATATCATTCATGACTGGAAAGCCTTCCACACTAATCGAGCTTTGTATTTTCTTGGGACATGCCAGTTTCTATCACAATTTCATGTTGGGATTCTCCCCTATCACATGGGCCCTCAAACAAGTGACCAAGAGAAGCGTTAAATAAAAGTTCATGTGGGGAAAATTGAAATATAAAGCGTTTGATGATATGAAACATCGCTTGTGCTCAGCCCCAGTTATCTCATTACATGATTTGCAACAACCTTTTGATATCAAGACTAATGATTTTTATTATGCTATGAGCACAGTTCTCACTTAGCACAGTCATCCAATGGCCTATCATAGTGAGACACTATAACATGTAGTCTGTAAGTACCCCACTCATGAAAAATAAATGTATTACATTGTACAAGATTGTCACCAGTGGAAGAATTACATTCTTGGGAAGGAGAAAATCATCCACACTGATCACAAGATTTCTCAATTCATGCAGACACAAGGAAACTTGCATAACGACCACCATAAAAAGTGGTACGCATACTTGTATAATTTTCACCTCGACATCAAATATAATACAGGGAGCACAATAACATCGTTGAATTCCTAAATCGACCCCTAGTTGCATCATTAACCACAGTGCTCCACTCTTGTGGACATAAGACCTTATGGTGACCCCAACTCTATAGGAATGATCCTGAATTCAATAACACTTACCAGATGTTGGTTACATACATGCTTATCACTGAATTTCATATTCAAGGTGGACTGTTATGTCATCTGGGCCATATTTGTGTTCCTTCAAGCGAGCGGGTGGAGCTAATTTTGGAAGATCACTATAGTCAGATGGCGGGACACTTTGGTGTGGAAAAGAGAGTGGCAGGGCTACAAAAGTATTTTTGTTGGCAGAAACTTTGACAGGAAGTCAACAAGTACATATATTCTTTCACTTCCTGTGCTATTTCCAAACCATCTATTAAGAAGCAAGGTATAAACACCCCTTTCCCTACTCCCGACATGCCCTGGAGAATCCATATCAATGGACTACATGCATGGCCTTCCTTCAACCAAGTGGGGCAATGACTGTTCTTTTCTGGTGGTTTATTGATTTTCTAATATGGCCATTTTGATAGTCTGTAAGAAGAGTATCACAGCAGAGGCCACTACCAAGATCTTCTTTGAATGGGTGTGGGTACATTTTTGGATATTGTAGACCATCAGCTCAGATCAAGACAAAAGTTTATTTCTCATCTTAAAATATCTAAGTCATAAATACCTCTCTTTTGTATCATATTCCATACTTAGAAAATTTTCGATTCATAGCGAGTTCATGACCTTTTACCTTGATTTCTGCCACCCTCAAAATACACTGTCTTTTTTTGCTGCACACCATTCACACCAACACTTAGTCATATTTTCATATTCTTCGCAGAACGATGGATCTAAAGATGTGCATCTTTTTTCTAATGATAATTTTAAGTTTGTCCATCCGCTTTTGCTACTCAACCATCTTATTGATATTTTATGTTCCATACTTAGTCTTTAGAGTCCAACTATGGAAGTAGATTTCATGACACCACTTTGAAAATCACTTTTCCTCTCATTCGTTCATTCACCATTCTACACTTATTCATATTTCAAAGCATCCTATGAAATCCTGGAAGCATATTTTTTTCATTCAATTCTTCATAATTCATTATGTTTCTGTGCTCTGTTGTGAATCCTCATTCCTTGTCACATTCACCAAGAAACATTTAATGCACATCTTATGTGAAACAACAAATAAGTTAAGTAATAAAGCACTATTATTAATGGAATTTTTCTTGATACACGTCTCATAAATTCAAATTTAATTCACTTAATCACTCTTTTGAAATAAGATCTCAAGAGATTCATATGAGAAAATATTATTTCACTATTATAGAAAGATTATGAATACTTGTCCAACAGTTAAGAAATATGGAAAGAAGAAGATAAATCTTATGTGGAGACACTCTAAATACAAGCACGAGAATACCCAAAATACCATTGGTCACGAGAATATAGACACTATTCTACATTACCTCTTGAAGAAAGAGATGTCAATGATATCTAGATATCAGGAATTACCAAAGATGGATGTGTTCCAAAATTCTTTGATTTTAAATAATTAGTGATTTGGTGCACATACAATTATGAAAAGGATCAGAGGATTATCAAATTGAATGGACAATCTCCACTATTTTTAATGCCATCAACTTTAAACCAGATGCTCAAGTTACCAAAGACGACAACAACCTTCAAAGTTGATTAAGTAAATAACTTCATTACAGACAAAAATTGTGGCAATGATCTATTTCTAGATTGTCTTGAAGACCCGACTACAATACCAGAAGACTTGTCAATGATTCAAGTTAGTCAATTGAAGAAACTCTATAAATAGATGACTTAGCTTATTGATAGGGTACTGAGACATGATTCAACTACTACTATCCCTTGGTTATCTCTTTACATAGTATATTATTCTATTCAGGGGAAAATATTTTTTCGACTGGTCTAAAATTATATCTTCTGAGATATCACTTCAACTTTCAAATTTCAAGAAAGATAATAAATTCTACATGTTTTCATATTTTTTCTTTGATATTGTATACTCTCATGTATTTCAAGGATTGAAATTGTCAAGACAAGTTGATACTAAAACATACTCATTTCACTCTTGGCATCCTTCTTTGTGGAAGAAGAAAGTGATGTACCACTTTTATGAAGTTTATGGTTCTTTTCTATCTTCTTTCAAAAGACTCTATTCGGAAATAGTACCTCAATATTATCAATGGAAGTAGCAAAATTTTTACATAAAAGGGGAAACTCTGAAGCAAATGCACAATATAGCATAATCATAGTCTATTGCTCTCGGGAATCCCTTATATATCTTCCATTTTATGTACCAGATAAAATAATCATGGTGGATGTCTATAGAAAATACATATTTTGGCCCAATTTCTATTGTCAGAGGAAAAGAAATTCATTCCAATGTCATGGAAAGTTTTTGAGATTACATTGAAAAATGCCTCTAAAATTGATAGGGGTTTGACCCTCAACAATATTTTATGAATCATATAGTTTATATAGGTTTCAATGCTTCATACATAAATGATTATATATATGTAGAACAAGAAAATAATGACAATAACTCTGAACAAGTGTTAGTTGCATACCTTTAAACCATCATCAACACAAATGAAACTCATTGGAAACACAAAAGAGTTGTTAATGAAAATAATATGAAGTGTCCAAGTTCTTCTCATACAAGTGGCACACCCAAACAAAACCCAAAAACTATTTTACAGGAAAAACAAATATATTATTGAAAATTCAGGTGATGGAGATGATCCTCATCATCCTAAAAACAATATTGACAAACCCATAAATTACCAATAACTAGTAAGAGGAAAATATAGAATAATCAACAAGAAATAGAAAATGTTATACCTAATGAGGACATTGATCTTGAAGATATGCAACTAGATGTAAATATTGAAGACATATAATTTCGAGATGATGAATAAGGAGCTCGACCAAGTGGAGAAATGGTAGCAAAATTGGTGCCCTAAGAACCAATATATTATGAAGAAGAGTCATTGATCCTACAAAGTGCATTATTTGATAAATATTTGAAGAAGCCTATCTTTGAAAGTGTGAATTCAAAGGGAAAAAAATAAAAGATACAGAGTTGGACTTAAATAAGGTCCTACCATCAAGGATTTTCCGAATTCATAAAATTACTGGTGATTCCTTAGAAGTTTCAATTGATGATATGGAAGCTAATAATGCAATATTAAAGGAAAGAGTTAAAGAATTAGAATGTGTTTTAATGCCACCTCCTATCTTTGTAAGTCCACTGGTTACTATTCAACTTGGGATAAATATCAACATGATGTTAAAATTTCAGACCCCAACCCATTTTCAGTCTCGCTGATTTTTCAGCCAAAGTTAAATGCCCAAACCCAGTTTCAGCACAGTTTCAGCATATAAAAACCTAGCAAAAAATAAACTTCAAAACTAAAACATGAGGATTCTGAACATCGTTTTCAACGTAGAAATAAAATATCAGCAGCATGCAAAACTCAGAAAATTTATAGACAAAGATTTTTGGTCTAACTTCGACCCTGGAAAAACCCACAAGGGGAAAACCAATGAGAGGGGGCTTTTTATTATTTATGGGCTTCTAAGAAATTATTTTACAGCATATTCATCTTTAGAAATTAAAACACAAACTTATCTCGGTCTTCTTGCTCAGCAAAGACGTCTTCATAACTGTTCAGAAAAGCTTCTCAATTTTTGTCCCAGAAATTTGTACACTGTATGGCTGTCCCAGCAATAAATGTTGTATGGACTGTCCTCGAAATTTGTGCCCAAAATCTGCCAAGACTGTATGGAAAACCCAACAGTAAAAATGCCTTGAAAAAACATGCTAATACTTAGAAAAATGCACCCAGAATTTATGACAATATGTCCCCTTTACTTATGTGCATGTCCGTACAGACTGTACAGATTTTCTCTACCCAGAAAAACGTGCCCAGCTCCTTCCTCAATTTTTGTGCCAATTAAATGTTGTACGATGGCCTTAAAAAGCATGCCAATACTCTCAGAAACCGCAGCTACTGTCCTCCTCAATTTTTGTGCACATTTAATGTTGTATGGGCTCCAGAAATCTGTACAGTACAACCTATTCTTCCTTGCTATCTGTTGCCTTGAAAACTGTGCCTATTCTTTTCCTTGGGATGCATGCTCTCCTTCAACAAATGTTGTCTCTCTTCTCTAGCTCGACCTCTCGCTTTCTCTCTCTTGCTCTCTCAACAAGAATGCAACAACAACCCACAATGGGTGCGCCCTCTTCCCCTAATCGACCTCATGAGGGAAGGTGAGGGGTTTTCTAATCTAATGGTTGAGATTAGATTAGATGAATGGCTGAGATTTGATGTCTCTTCACTCACCCTCACTTTAGTCATAAAGTCACCTTTTAATTTGCATCTCACAAATTAAATGACTAGGACCCACATTAGGCACTTTCTCTCCCTTAGGCCCCTAGGGAAGAGAAACACTTGCCTTGGTACTTTATTTAATTAAAAATTTAACACTCCCTCATACCGAGGAAAGTTCTACCCACCACTCCAAGCTTGTCCCTAAAAAATACAAACTTTCCTCTGCCCAATGCCTTGGTGAGTATGTCTACAACTTGCTCCTCTATAGATATGTATTGTAGCTCCACAACTCCTCTCTGAACATAATCACGAATGAAGTGATATCAAATCTTGATATTCTTAGACCAGTCATGAAAAACTGGATTCTCTGAGAGTTTAATGCAACTCTGATTATCACAGTAAATCACAGTAGGTCTCAACTGCACACCGAACAATCCCACCAGCATATTGCCAAGCCAAAGGGCCTCACAACTGGCATGACTAGCTTCCATATACTCAGCCTCTTCCGAACTCAAAGCCATTGACTTCTGCTTCCGACTGAACCAAGACACAACTGTTGATCCCAATCTGAAGCAACACCCTGAAGTGATTTTCATGTCACTGACACATCCTGCCCAATCTGAGTCTGTATAGCCAACCAGACGAACTCCATCTCCTCTATAATAGTCCAGACCATAATCTACCATACCACAAAGATACCTGAGCACATATTTTGCTGCCACCCAGTGCACTCTCCTAGGCTCCACCATAAACTGGCTGAGAGTGTTGACAGGAAAACAAATATCTGGCCTGGTATTGACCAAATACATCAATGACCCAATCAACTGACGATACAAGGTGGGATCCACCAACTATGACTTAGAATCATGAATCTTCTTCCAGTTGGTAATCATGGGAGTGGTCATGGGACTTCTATATCCCATCTGAAATCTACTCAGAATGTCACATGCATACTTCCCCTATCCCAGGAAGATGTGTCCAGGCTCCTCCCAAACCTCCAATTCCAAAAAGTTATGCATCAGTCCAATGTCTGCCATCTTGAACTCTGAAGCAAGGCTCTCCTTGCAACTGCTAATGATTCTCTCTGCACCTGTAATGAAAATATCATCCACATATAGCAGAATAATGAGAGGATCCTCTCCAACCATAATGAAGTATAGGTTGGGATCTGCCTCACTCTTCTCAAAACCCAACTGCTGCAAATAGGCATCTATCCTCGAATACCAAGCTTTGGGATCTTGTTTCAGCCCATACAAAGCCTTCTTCAGT
>ML780202.1:530394-552771 GCA_009831015.1 Picea engelmannii
ATACAACTCCTCCTCAATAAGACCCTTCAGAAATGCGGTCTTCACATCCATCGGGTGGATCTTCCAACCCATCTCTGCTGCAATGGAGATCACTTCCCTAATCGAAGTGTATCTAGAAACCGGTGCAAAGGTCTCATCATAGTCGACTCCCTCAACCTGTGAAAACCCCCGAGCCATAAAGAGATCTTTGTACTTCTCAATGTTGCCATCCGCAGCATGCTTTAGCTTGTAGAGCCACTTGGAAGTCACCAGTGACTTCCCCTCAAGTCTAGGAACAACTTCCCAGACATCATTCTTCATGATGGAATTGTACTCTTCCATCATCACATATCTCTGTACCTGTCTACTAGAGGCCTCCTCAAAAGTGGAAGGCTCAGACTCCCGAATACTGCTCACCATCGCGATGTAGCTGCAAAACCTCTCGGGAGGTTTACTCTCTCTCACTGCCTATCTAGGATTCCCCACTGAACCCTGTGGCTCCCTCAAAGTGTCTTGAAGCCACTTGGGCTTCCTCCTCTCTGAAGTAGTGTCCTGTGGAGGGGACTCTCCCTGCTCAACCCCATCTCCTGAAGACAATGATCCTATAGTATACTCTGAAGTACCTGATCCTGAAACCTATGGACCGGTGGCCTATGAACCTGAACTCTATGGCCCTGTCACCTGTGAACATGTCGTCACCGAAGCTGGTGGCCCCAAACTCTTTGTCACTATAGTCTGCTGCATTATCACCTGAGTCTTAGATGAAGACTGGTCACCTCTGTCTATCCCTCTAGACTTCCTAAAGTCTTTGTCCTCCTCAAATCTGACATCCCTCCTTAAGACAGTCTTACTCAAGGAAGGAAGGTAAATACAAAAAGAATTTGAAGTCTCACTGTACCCAACAAAGATCCCTCTCTCTGCCATGGGCTCCATCTTTGTCCTCTTCTCAGAAGGGACATATGAATAAGTGATGCAGCCAGAAATCCAAAAGTGCCCCACCTCAGGCTTCTTCCCAGAGAAAGTCTCCTCAGGAGTCATGCTCCCCACAGTCCTGTGAGGACTCTTGTTATGCAGATAAACTGCAGTGTAGCATGCCTCAGCCCATAGAAATAGTGGCAGCCCTTTATCATGTAGCATGGCTCTCGCAACCCCAACAATGGCCCTATTCTTCCTCTCAGCAACCCCATTCTGCTGCAGGTTGTAAGGAATAATCAACTCCCTCCTGATGCTCTCTCCCGCACAAAAATCCATGAACTACTTAGAGGTGTACTCACCCCCATTGTTCAATCTCAGGACTCTAATTTTCTTCCCTGTCTAGTTCTCCACAAGAGATTTGAACTCTTGGAACCGACTGAAGACTTGTCCTTTGGTCTTCATGAAGAAAATCCAGGACTTCCGAGATAAGTCATCAATGAATACAACATAGTATAGGGATCTATTCAACTATATCGAAGACATCAGGCCACATACATATGAATGTATAAGATCAAGTATCCTTGATGCTCTACTGTCACTGCTCGAAAAAGTAGTCTTGGTGTACTTTCCCAAGGTACACCCCTTGCACAACTCATGGTGCTCTGAACTGAAATCTAGAACTCCTGTCACCATCTCCCTCAGAACTCACAAAGCCCCATGGTGCAAATGTGCCATCCTCCTGTGCCATATCTCACATAGGTCACTGCTACTGCTGGTAGAATGAATCAATGCTCTCACTGGTTGGAACAAAAACTTGTACAGCCTCTCATGTCTAGTACCTATCACTTTGGCTGAAGTGATGCTAGACCCTCTGGGGAAAAGGAGCACTTGCCCATCACGTAACAAGATCTCATAGCCCTTCTCCTCAATAGTAGAAACTAATACTAAGTTCTTCTTCAAGCCCAAAACATAAAGAACCTCTGTCAAAGTCATGGGAGGCAAAGACTCCCTCCAAAATGATACGGTCCCACAACCAACCACCTTGACCTCGTGGTCATCTCCAAGCACTACCTCTGCATCTCCACACTGTGTAAGATCTGTCAGGTGCTCACGAACTATTTTCATATGGCGAGAGACACCACTGTCAATATACCAAGCATCTGTAGTAGTGGTCCTCGAGGATAGACATGCAATCAAGAAAAATTCCTTGTCAAACTTGGTGGAAAACTCTTCCACCTCTGCTAAAGCTGTTGTTTGTTTCTTCTTCTTGCTTAGACACTGTCCTGCATAGTGCCCAAACTTATGGCATGCAAAGCACTTGACTTTTCTTATGTATTTCTTCCCTTCACCCTTGGGCTTCTGTCCTCCCTTTGGACCCTTCTTGAACTTCTTCTTGATAGTGGTAGCAAGAGCCACATTCTCCTCCTCATGACCAGCGGATGAACTGCCATGTACATAACCTCTCCGGGTCTCCTCCTGAACAAAGTCATCCCAAAGACGTTCCCAACCGGGAATCTTCTCCCTAGCAACAATGCCCTTCACAAAAACAACCCATTGTTTGGAAACTCCATTCAATGTTGTTCTCACAAGATCACTGCCAACTATGGCTTCCCCTACAACTCCAAGCTCATCCCTCACCTGTGTCAATCTAGTAAGGTATGTGACCACATTTTCAGCCTTGGTCATTTTTATGCTCTTTAGTTTTTCCCTCAAAACCATCTTCCGGTTCTCATTTGTACTTTGGTACAGTTTAGTCAAAGACTCCCACATATCATAGGCATGTGTCTTCCCTGTCAAGTGAGGAATCAAATGATCCTTGATGGAATCAAGAATAAATCTCTTAGCCTTGATACTCTTCTTAGTATAGGCTGGAAGAAGAGTAGCATTAGTAGGTACCACAATAGGATGAGTAGTGGTATTCTCCACAATGTCCCATAACTCGTTCTCTTGCAAAAGAAATATCATCCTCTCCTTCCAAGAACCAAAATTTTTTGCCCCATCAAGTCTGTCCTCAACTCTCAGACCAATAGCCATGACCCTTTTTCTGCTAAAAATCACAAATTCAAAAAAAACTCTGCCCTGTGAAGTGACTATTGCCCCAACTTTCTGTCTGCTGAAATCTCTGCTTCTCTTTAACTTAGCTCTGATACCATGTTAAAATTTTAGACCCCAACCCAATTTCACTCTCGCTGATTTTTCAGCCAAAGTTAAATGCCCAAACCTAGTTTCAGCATATAAAAACTTAGCAGAAAATAAACTTCAGAAATGAAACATGAGGATTCTAAACATTGTTTTCAACACAAAAATAAAATATCAGCAGTATGCAAAACTCAGAAAATTTATAGACAGAGATTTTTTGTCTAACTTCGACCCTAGAAAAACCCACAAGGGGAAAACCAATGAGAGAGGGCTTTTCATTATTTATGGTCTTCTGAGAAATTCTTCTACAACATATTCATCTTCAGAAATTAAAACACAAACTTATCTCAGTCTTCTTGCTCAGCAAAGTCATCTTCAGAACTGATCAGAAAAACTTCTCAATTTCTGTCCCAAAAATTTGTACACTGTACGGCTGTCCCAGCAATAAATGCTATACGGACTGTCCTCGAAATTTTTGCCCAAAATCTGCCAAGACTGTACAAAAAACCCAACAGAAAAAATGCCTTGAAAAAACGTGCCAATACTCAGAAAAATGTGCCCAGAATTTATGATAGTACGACCCCTTTACTTTTGTGCATGTCCATATGGACTGTATGGATTTTATCTACCAAGAAAAAACATGCCTAGCTCCTTCCTCGATTTTTGTGCCAATTAAATGTTGTACAACATCCTTGAAAAGAATGCCAATACTCTTAGAAACCGCAGTTGCTGTCCTCCTCAATTTCTGTGCACATTTAATGTTGTATGGCCTCCAAAAATCAGTATGGTACGACCTGTTCTTCCTTGTTGTCTGTTGCCTTGAAAATCGTGCCTGGTCTTTGCCTTGGGATGCGTGCTCTCCTTTAGCAAATGCTATCTCTCTTCTCCGTATCGACCTCTCTCTTTGTCTCTCTTTCTCTCTCAACAAGAATGCGACAACAACCCACAATGGGTGTGCCCTCTTTCCCTAATCGACCTCATGAGGGAAGGTGAGGGGTTTTCTAATCTAACGGTTGAGATTAGATTAGATGAGTGGATGAGATTTGATGTCTCTTCACTCACCCTCACTTTAGTCATAAAGTCACCTTTTAATTTGCATCTCACAAATTAAATGACTAGGACCCACATTAGGCACTTTCTCCCCCTTAGGCACCCAGGGAAGAGAAACACTTGCCTTGGTACTTTATTTAATTAAAAATTTAACACATGACACCCGAGTTAAGTTCAAAGTTGAAGGGAACATCAAGTTTGTTGGTTGTAGTCAGAAATTTTTTTGGAGAAAATATCAAAAAGAGAATGTCTCTTATTCTAGAAGCATGGGACATTGGGAGTAGTATTGTTTCTTTTGGTTCCAAGTTAAACAGTTTTAGGGAATATATTCAAGTTGATTTAAATAATGAGGAAGGTTTTTATAAATATGTTTTTATCACATTTATTTTAAAGGTTTCTAGTATGACCGAATTGAATAGAAAAGAATAGGATCTATCTTCCCCTTCACGAATAAAACAACTAAAATCATGTTGAATTAATAAGATAAAAGTGTTGAAAGAAATATTGGATGATTGTGATTCCATAGTTTTCAAAAAGGAAGTATTATATTGCATATTGACTGAAATAGACCTAGAAGGAACTACGGGGGAAGTAGATGATTCAAAGTTAATCTTAAATTCTATATTCATGAAAAAACAATCGTTTAAAGAATATGTTCAAGTATTGAAGGGATTATCAGTTGAGAAATTTAATAGTATAATTGAGTACAATGAGAATGAAATTGAAAAATGGTTGGTGAGTTATGAAAATAAAAATAAAGATATTGAAGATACACTCCACCAACTTAATTTGAGTTAAGAGAATTAGAAGGCACGTTATTTGACATCAAAGTTAGATAGGATATAAATGTTGCACCAATGAAAGAATATATTGAGAATTGGCTAAAACAATCCTTAATCAAAATAACTGAAGAAGATCAGTTAAAGGTAGTTGGTATTGACCATGCAACCACAAAACAACATTATATAAAGGGAACTCCATAAAGAAAATGAAGAAGAGAGATATCATCACAATAAGTGAAAATTGATCACATCTATTTCATTTTCTTGCCTTCCTTCAGAGTTCATCTAGTTATATTTTGTCTATCCCAAGGAGAATAAAACCAATTTTTGATTGCTCCCTTCTTTTCTCTTTTCAAGTCTTGCATTATTCCTACCTTGTTCTAGCTCTTTTATTCATCTCTTCTTATTTAATTTCTTTATTTTACAGTCTACGGGAGCCAATCCCAGTCCATCTTGGGATGAACACCTTTTTATTTTCTTAAGAATTTTTTTTTATGACTGGTGGAATCGACAATTGGGTCGGTCTCATACTAGTGTGACACGGGGTCAATTACGATTGCTACCACTATAAACTCCAAGTTCCATATGTATTCCCCTTCCACAGGAATGGGGTAATAGGGGGGATTTGAACTCAGAACCTCATCAAACATAACACTTCATATCACGACACTTTCCAATTCCGCTGCCCCTTGGGGGCAATTTTCTTTAGACTATTAAATATTATTTCATTTTTGAGAAAAATACAGAGAACTACTTCGAGGTTAATTTAATCGTATCTTTGAAATATGAGCATTTGTGTATAAGATATTTGAAACTAACCTATCAAATCCTATTTTGATTTTAATGAAAAGACTTATTTAAAGTTATATGATATGTGGGCCTTTCATTTCTCTTCCCTTGAATGTGATAAAAAATATTTGAAACTATGATGTATGTGAGATTCATGTTATATTTCTTATATTTATTTTCTTATGTATTATATTTCTGCAAATTTATTTATTTTATGAGTGACGGTTCCTGGTCCATTTCTTAGGAATTCTTGATGCATGTATATTTAATTCATTTTTTTTACTTATTTGAATAATAAATATTAAAGTTTTCTTATAGAATTCTCCCATTTTAATATTGTTGTCCAATATCTTAAGAGATAAATTTTTAAAGAATTTAAGGAGGAGTACCACCTCTATAAAAATGAAGTTTTTTTTTTTTATCTTCATGGGTTCTTGTTTCAATCTTAATCGATTCAAAAATCAACATTTTTGGCGACCATACAAGGGACCAAGAACAAAAATATGGTTTCAAAACATAAGAATTTTTTACTCATCCTCAACCTAATCAACCCTAGTTGTATGTTGGATTAGGAAATCAGACACGTTTTTTGTATCAATTATATGATTTGGTGTTGACGACAACCCAATGTCGTGAAGATATTGAAATATCCTGGGAGATTCTTTCTCATGAGGAGGAAAGAGAAATCGCAAGAAGGAAGAGAATAAAAGAGATAAATTGAAGATGGAATCATACAAAGGACCAATAAAACTAAACAACTTCAAGAAATTGGAGAAAGTTTCACCATCAAAAGAGAAAAATATCCAATCATGGTTGATAGAGAAGAAGGAAATGAAAACCATCCTAAGAATCATGAAGAAAGTGAAGGAAAATAATTTCATGAACAAGGGTTATAAATAGCCATTTAAATATTTACAGTGAATAACATCAGTTTTCATCTCTCCCACAAGGAGCGTTGCCAACATTTCCAGGAGATGGATCAGTTGATCCAAAGAAACATATGGAAATATTTATGAGCTTATGTGAAATGCATTTGGTGGAACATGACGATGTAATGGTTCAATTATTTCTTCAAACACTGATAGGAAAATCCTATGAATGGTATATGTCCCTTCCAATAAATTTTATTTCCACCTTTTATGATTTAGAAGCTATGATTTTAACCATGTATTCTCCTCCAATAGAATATCATACTCTACTCACACAATTCACCCAAATCCATTAGAAAAAGGCTGAAAGGGTCTGATACTTCAATTTCTTAGTTTTAAGAATGCTTAATAAGATCCAAGAAAATTAGAGGCCAAATGATCAAGTCATACTTGGGTGTTACAAAAATGCATTACCTTCAAATGTGAAGTTTTCCATAAGGGTTGCACAAATTCATGATCTCAATGATTCAATGAATAAACTGACAGAAAAGGAATAAATTATGTTGGAGACAAATGCATACATAGATATCATTCTAGGAAAATTCTAAAAACAAATGAATACACTCAATGTAACATCCCTCTCTTACGCACACGTGATTAAACTTATTCTTTGAGGACACTTGCATGAAAGTGATATACTTCATATACGATTGGTTGTTTTTTATTATTACTATGAGATGTCATGGATCTGATGATGTGTTATTTTTCTATATTTATATCGATAGGTTCTATTGACTGGTTTCGCCTGGGTGTGTATGACTCTGGATGTTAGAGGATATCAATAGTATCGATGGATATCCTTGGACTCCAGATCGAGTCAGGGAGTGGACATGTTATGGTTTGAATGTTTTTAATATTACAGATATGACATATGACTAGATATTATGATGTTGATTTTATAGATGACAAGTTTCATTGATGGATGCAGGCTAACGATATCTTGCTAACCAAACTCAAATAGGAGTAAAGGGGTCACACACGACAACCAAAGACATTGAGAGAGAGGTGTGGCAGCAGCCCTGGTGCAACCTACTATCACTCTCGTTGTGGCTTGAACTGTAGGTTAACCATTACCTAGTTCGAGAGATCCACGCTGTCGTGAGGGAAGAATGTGATAGTCGCTCACAATGATTCTAATAGGCGCAAAACAAGTCAGGGTCCTTATTCCTTGCAGACCCTTAGTCTCCCACAAGGTTAACTGAAGTAGTATTGAATCCAAGGGTTTGACGTCTACCAAATTAAGTCAAGAGGTGAGTGGCACCCTTGGAGCATGTACTACATCTTGAAGGGCATGCCGCACAAATAAAACATGAATGCAATAGAGTGGCACCCTTGGAACACGTAGTGTGTCTTGAAAGGCACGTCGTGATTTTAACTATGGTAAGTTAATAAACCTAGTACTTAGAAAACTATGCCTCCTTAGGACCTGGTCGGCCTTAAAATGAATGATGTTATGAATAAATTTTAATAACGATTTTTTCTCTTAAGAACTGTCACCAAGCCTAGTGAATTTAAAACCTAGGTCTAAGTTGAACCCATGAACGAAAAAAACTAAATAGACATGTAACAAGAAGGGGGTAAAGAAAATTCGAACATTAATAATTAAATTAAAATTTTAATGATGGATTAATTTATTAAAAGGGTAAATTTTTGTTTATATCTAAACTTGATAAATGTGAACTTAGAAGAAAAGGGGAAACTTAATGAAAAGGGTTTGTCTAACATAGTAGGGAATCTAGTCTTTGGAACCTTCTAATTGTTAACTCAACTAGGTATTAAGAAATGCATTAGTCATTTAAGAAATGTAAGGGAATAAAGGGACATCGAGGAGTGTTTTTAGAAACGCTTTAGGTGGGTGAGGGAAATAGGCAAATTTAATTAATTAATAAATTTATTTTTTGGTGCAATTGAGGGATCAGGTGACATGTGTACGGGGAAGGTTTATCCTTATTAAATTTAATAAAAATAATCTAATGAGGGTTTGAGAAACTAATCACTAAGAAAACTCTATAAAAAGGATGACCGAGGAGGAGTATGGATCACGTGGTATGTGTAAGGTTACGCTGCTGGAATTTATCTTGACTGAATTTCTCTTGTGGGAGTTGGGATACCTAGCTCAGATAATGAGTGGTATCTCGACCTTGCGAGGCGAGCTGGGAAATATCATTCTCTAGTATTGTGTGTGTGGCCCCTTTGCGGCTCAGGGGGCTCAGGGGGAAGAATACTACGCCTAGAGTTGGCTGGGAGGTACCGGTGAGGTCTCATCCATTAGCAAGCGGTAGATGGAAGGAGCACAAGACTTTGAGTGGGAATCTTATTCAAAACTTATCTTCTTCGTCCGGTTACGGTACGCAAGTTTAGTAATTATAGTTACTTACCTTCCAAAGTATACATTTGTAGATTATTATCAGAGTTATTGATGTATTCCTGAATAGGATGTATACTCAAATGGGAATCTAGTTAAATCATTGTAGTACTTGTAATGAATCTAGAAATGTTCCTGAAAATGACATGTTGTTTTCTCTAATATTGGTGATGTGCAATCGATAAGATCAATAACATATTTGTTAATAATATAGTCGTGATTTATGGTTAAAACATATAGATGTGAAATTCTAAATCAATACTTTTGGAACCATGCAATGCCATGGAATTATAGGTATAGTTTAGATGCATATGTGTTGTATAAAGGATCATGTTGACTATCATGGAATATTACGTTTTTTTTTAAATTTGAGCAAGGCACAGATTCTTCCTCTATGTTACTTTAGCCGAGTGTGTTTTTGGTTCCTTAGAAAAGAATTTTTAACAGTCTGGTGGAGACACTGTTTGTATAGACCCCTTTCCCTCTCTATAAATTCACAAATTTTTGGCCCATTCGAGCTGAAAAATATTTTGTTGCATCTTGTTCTTTCCGACCACTCTTCTAGTCTCCTTTACTCTGCTACCCTTTTTTTTTTTCTCTTGCGAACAATACCTTGATCCATTTTAAAAACACTCCAGGTGTACTGGGCATACATACAAAGTTGTGGGCGGCCTTTACTTCTTACCTCGATGACCTCAGAACGATTTGTGTGAGGGGAGGTTGTGTTCCTGGAGTTTTTTGCAGTCAACGAAATCCCTTTCCATTTTCTTGCAGTGTTTTTGTGCTTTTCTTTGCGCATAGATCTTTTGAGTTTGAGTCTTTTGCATATTATAATGGGAATTCATATCCCTAAATAATGTTGTATGAAGTACCCCTCCCTTCGATGTGTAGTGTAACAATATTCTAATCCTACCCAGTTGTTCAATGGTCTTCCTTGGGTTGTGTGATTTGCTTTTCCTCCACTAAGATAACTGGTTGGTCAGAATATGTCCTTGTGCCCTGGCGTTGGTAATTGGATACACGCCCTTCCCCAACAGTGGACCATATATCTTGGTGTGAGTCATTGCGACGGTTGGTAAGGAGGTCCCACGCAGCTAGCCAAGACTTCAAACCTGTAGCATCCCTTCTTATCTAGTTCAGCGCCCTCCCGACTACCACGAGTCTTTCAACAACGAGCTATCACGTGCCCATGAGTCGCTCAGTTTTCGTTGATTTATTTCTTATGTTCCAGAGACCCCGAGAAGCACTTTGTTGAACTCGGTTGGATGTCAACACCTTCTCTTATCGGTGATATTTACCTCTCGAGACCACAACTTCCACATTGAGTCTTCACGTAGTGATAATTAAAGGCCTGTCCATAATTTAAGGCGGAATAAATGTGTTCTTACACCTTTCGATTAACACGGTGTGGTAGAAATTATGCAGCCTCTTGGATAGTTGGTGTAACATCCCCCTCTTGTGTGCACTGAGCGAACTTATTCTTTGAGGACACTTGCTTACAAGTGATCCGGATTATTATATTATTAGGTGTTTGATTATGATTATGAGGTGTTATGGATCGATGACACGTCATGTTGCTATATTGACATAGACAGGTGCTATTGACTTGTTTTTCTTGAGTGTGTAGGGTTTTGGACCTCGAGGATGCAAAGGCATCGACGAAACCCCTTGGACTCCGGATCAAGTCAGGGAGTGGACTATTGGGGCTGATGATAGCTTGCCAACTAGACTCACATGTGGAGTAGAGGGGTCATGCACGACCACCAGAGATGTTGAGGGAGAGGTGTGGATAGCAGCCCTGCCACAACCTACTAGCACTCCCGTCATGGCTTGAAATGTAGGTTAACGAATACCTAGTTTGATAACACCCACGATTCCATGAGGGTAGACTGCAACAGTCGCTCACGATGATTCTAAGGGGCACGCAATAAGGCATGGGTCTTATTCCTTAGAGGCCCTTATTCTCCCACAGGATCACCTGGAGGAGTATTGACTCCAGGGATTTTTGATGTCTACCAAGTCAACCAAGAGGCTAGTGCCACCCTTGGAGCACATAGTGTGTCCTGAAGGGCACGTCATGCAAGAAAAATGGAAAGAGGAGAGTGGCACACTTGGAGCACGTGGGTTGTCCTGAAGGGCACATCGCACAAGAAAAATGGAAGGAGGCGAGTGGCACCCTTGCAACACATAGTGAGTCTTGAAGGGCACATTGTGCAAGGGAAACAAAATGAGGTGAGCTCCACCCTTGGAGCACCTAGTGCATCCTGAAGGGCATGTCGTGTTGTTAACTAATAATAGAATAAACCTAGATAGCCTTAGAACGAATAACGTGATAAGAAAGATTTAAAAACAATTTCCCTTATAAAATGTCGCCCGACCTTGAAAATTAAAATCTAGGTCTAAAGTAATACTTGTGGTAAAATAATAATAATAATAATAATAATAATAATAATGATCATTAAATGTGTGATGAAAAGGGGGTAAGAAACTTGATTAAATTATAAAAATCAAATTATTGAGGGATTTAAAAGGGAAATGATTGTTTTGTTACACATGCTAATTAAAATTTATTAATTAAAAAGAAAAAGGGGAAAAAGATAATTTTCTACACTTACTAATTTGAGTTTAGATAAAAAGGGAAATTTAAAAGAATTAGGAAACTAAGGGAAAAAGGGGGAAACATAAAGAAAAAAGGGAAACATAAGGAAAAAGAAGAATGGCCAACTTAGTAAGGAATCTTGCCTTTAAGAACTTTCTAAATTGAACTCAACTAGTAAATTAGTAAGGGGGGAAGTCATTAAATTTGTGTAAGGGAATATGGGGACACCTAGGAGCGATTCTAGTAATGATTTTATGTGGGTGAGGGAAATAAGAGTAATTAAATAATTAATGAAATTAATTTCTGGTGCAACGAAGTGGATGGTAACACATGTACGGGGAGGATTTTTCTGAATTAAATTATTGAACAATAAATTAAATGGGAATTTGAGAAAAAAATGACTTAGAAATTCTATATAAAGGAGGGAGGAGGAGAAGGATGGATCTCCTCTATGATGCGTAACATTACGCTGCAGAATTTTTGACTTGACTGACTTAGCTTGTGGGAGTTGGGATACCCAACATGGTGAGGAGTGGTAGCTTAGTCTTGCTAGGCGAGCTGGGAGGTAATTGTTCTCTGGTTTAGTGTGTGTGGCCCCTTTGCGGCTCTGGGGGCTAAGGGGGAAGAAGAGTAACCATAGAGTTGGTTGGGAGGTACCAGTGAAGTCTCATCGGTCGACAAGTGGGAGCTGCATAGAGCGTGCAGGACAATGAATAAGAGTAGATGACTTGGGCTACGATACACTTTCTTTTATTCTGCATGGTAGATTATTATGACCTTACATTTTCATTTCTATAATTTTAGATGTGTAAGGAAGGTGTTTGACTTAGAATTTTAATTGAGAACTTAATTTCCCCATAGCCTCAAGCTCACTTCTTGACTTGATTCCCTTGGCATTTGATCCCTAAATGTTGTGATTGTCCTATTGGTTTTATTGATTTGTTGTGAAGAGTTTTGTTTTTTACTTCGTCCTCATCCCTAGTTCGTCATTTCGTGCCTGAACAGTCGGCCAGGAGCCGAATCGATGATTGTCACTTTGGTGCATAGCGACCTATAGATTCTAATGCCCTTCTTTTCTGTGCATGGATGGTGAGTGAAGGATGTTTTTCCTAGCTGTCTATCCCTGATGATTGTTCTTGGTTGAGTGATTATCTTGCACCTTGTTGCAATTAATTATCTCTCTATATTATTTATCCTTCCTCTCAACGAACAACCTAATACTCTCTATGATTTTAACACCTCTTCATTCGATCTATGCATGTGCTTGGGATCTACTTTTTTTATGTCACCTCTGCTTCATAAATGATCTCGGAGCTGATCATTGTGTTTCATTAATATCTGTGTTTTCAATACATTCAACCATGAGTTGTCCTCTACAATTTGTTACATTTCGTTGGCGAAGTTACCCTACGAGTTTACTTTTATTTATACTTTGACTTTGATTTTCATGATCAAACTCAACGTCCTTCTTATGTTATAGCCACTGCGTTTTACATGTGCTAATGACAACGATTTGCAATCAATTCCCAGCAGAGGTATGATAATGAATCGTGTATGTTTTTTTTAATGATATGATTGGGTTGTTGGATGTGTCTACATTTTTAAATGAATCTTGTTTCTTTATAGTGATTCTTGATAGCGATTTAGCCTGGCATAAATGAATTTTGACAGAGTTCTAAATCCCCTTTATATTTATAACTACACAGTAAATTTCCTAGCTGAGATGGAAATTTTTATGAAGTTTTAAATTCTCTTGAATTTTAGTTACACTGTGAATCTCATGGATTTTCCCAGCACAGGTAGTGCCCTGGCATTTTTCTTGGCATCGTAATTGGTGATTTCACCTCCTCAATGCCACGAGTTTACCTGTGAAACGTGACTACCTGTGAATCTGTTTGCCAGTGTTCTCTACTCTCAAGACAACTTTAACCCTGTGTATGGGTTGCATAGTAGAATTTGGTGTTTTTGGGCAGCGATCTCCTATTTTGTAAACAATGACCCCACAGTTTCTTGGATAGAAAACCGTGCGTTGTGACAGAGTTTTCCTTATTCTTGAGAAGCGATTTAATTGTGAATAAAAAAATTTGGTTGCTATGTTTTCCTGTGGTTGTGTTGGGTAACTTAATGCATTATATGACTGGGTAGTTTAGCGATTTCGTGCATCTCTCAGGTCTGTGAATCGGATTGGTATCTGCGTTTTTTTTTTGAGTTTTAATGAATAACCTGTCACTTCCCATTTTGGGCGGTTTACCCATATTCCACTTAGCGTTTCTATAATAGATTATGGTTATACACCTGTTGGTAATAAACAACGAGTTTATAGTTTATCCATCAATAGTCTGGTCATTGCACGATGAACTTCATGGGTGCGTTGGTGGTTGTGTAATCGCTACGTTGGTGATTGTTTTTGGTTGTGTGTGAGTTGTTGCGTCCTGATGTAATGGACAACGATGTGTGGAGTGTTAGCACATTAATTTATTAGCGCAGGAGTTGCTATATGATGTGGTTTGCAACCATTTTTGTTAGGTAGCATTTTTATGTGAGGTTAAAGGACAACGTTTCACTGTGATGCTAGATGGCAGTGACTATATTTAACTGACAGTAAATTTATTTTAAGGGACATCTTTTTTATAATTAAAGTACGCATTGTGTTATAAATTACACTGACAACAAATTGAATACATGTCAAACATTGACCAGACATCGATCCTTAATTTATACAGGCAACAATCTTTAATAAAAATAACGATTCCCCTGTGTATGACAACGATGGTGTGTAAGATTATCTCCTTACCACTAGCAATATAGTCTTACCAGTTTTGAAATCGAAGGTACTACAGACTCTTGGCATCTTACTACAAGTAGCTACCATCATTACCTAAAACGCATGTGTAGTTGTCTCTCTCTTTATGTCATTGAAACATTTATTGTTACCCTTCTAAAAAATAACTAAAATTCATATATTTATGTTGCATGGAAGCCACAACTAAGGCCTAGTGAGTCCACATGGTTTGTAAGGATGTATTTCTGCTATACAAGTCTTGTTTATCTTCGAATCTTGAGAAGAATCTTGAAATGTGGGAGACTTTAGGGATAAGTTCATAACCTTATAATTTTAATGGAAATGACACACTCACTTCCTCCTTTGAAGAGTTTAATGGATTAAGTAGTTAATAATGCTTAGGATACGAGTAATTGCTTGTGTCTGTAATGTGTTCATACCATTCCCTTGGATAGAAAAATCTTGAGTCTATCAAGGAGTGAATAGGTGACTTTACCTTCTAAGGAGATGATAATTTGAGTAAAACATGAAGAGAAGAAATGAATGATATGGGAAGGGTAGAATTATGACTCGAGGCTTAATCTTTAGTGGGTGGTTAGATTTTGTTTTTGTGGGAGGTATAGTATCACAATACTAGTAGGATGATATTTCATTCATTGGATTACAATGATTAATGAGTTGGGTAGCGGTGAACCACAATAATAAAAGTTATTTATAGGCCAAATCAAGATGAATTCTTTACTAGATTGCCTTTGGAATTTAAAATCTTGGGGAATTAATGATTTCATTAAGTGGATAAAAGAATGCAAAACGTTAAAAGAGATAATGGTCATGATGATAAGGCTCTCAAAGTCTTCACTCAAACCCTTGTGTGTAGAGATGGAAATTGGAGCAAGAATGCTTGTCTTGAAAAGTGAGGTAATACTTGAAGACTCTAGTTCAGAGTGAAAGGATTCAACTTGACCAAGAGTACATAAGAATGGGAAGAATGGAGTCTAGGAAAAGAAACTTGAATTATTATAGTTGATCATTAAACTACGATTAGAGAGTCTACCTCAGATTCACATTGGAGGATATTGCATATTTAAATTTAATAAAGTTAGAATTTGTTAATGAATAGATCCCTACAAGAAGATACTAAAATTTTAGAATAGAACCTTGCGGCGAGCGACGGAAGGCCACTAGTGTTCGGTGGTTTTTAATCACTTATGCCCATTGCTTTGTTCGTTCATTAATGGTGTTGTTACTATTACCTTCCTGCAGGTAAAAAAAAAAATAGCATTCGTTATGCGTCGTACATTGTCGTAACGAAGAGGGGTTGTTACAGTTGGGTAAGTAGCTGTAGAGTTGGGTGAATTGGCGTGTTTCTTCAATAACCTGTAATCCTTTGTAAATCATGTAGTAGTTAGAATATTTTTTTCCTCACCCACCTGGCTGCCACGAATCCAGGATCTTCCATGTTTGGCTGTCAATGTCCTCTTGAGATTTAGTCTCTTACTTGAGATTTAGTCTCTTACTTCTGGCTCTTCGGAAGTCAAGGATGAAGGTTACTCTCCTTCTCCTCTGCTTAGGACTCACAGTGTTTTTTCAGAGTTCCTCTAGTTCTCCCTTTCACGATTCCTCTCGCGTGTGTTCTGTCCTGGTCGGGTGTGGCATGAATTCCCCCGCCGTGGTCAGGTATAGGGGCTTTTATAGATGGGTGGTTCACCCCCATCCCCTCATTAAATGATGAGGAGCCTCCCCACCTACCATTTCAGTGAGTAATTCATTCCAGGGCCAGTGAGCAGCCTCAGTTTCTGAGCACGTACAAACCGATATGATTTTGGGTTCGGTGGAAGTTAACGCAACCACTCTCGGCCCCTTCCACCACCCTTCATCAGCCATAGTGGTCTTTTTTTCAGCACATCCCCCTCCCAACAGTCATGCAACATATATTCACACATCATTTATATTTCTCGAACATTTTATACAAAGGTTCGTCAAATCAAACATTCACAAACCTTTGAGTTTCCCATAGTTCTTGGCCAGTATAGTTATTTTTACAAACTGGGGGAAACAGGGTGTTACAATTCCCTCCCCCTTAAAGTAACATCGTCCTCGATGTTCTATCTCTCAATATGACATGTATGTACAGAGGAAAATAAAATTGGATATGCCTGTTTCATGGCATCCTCCATTTCCCATGTAGCCTCATTTGGGCCAAAATGTTTCCACTGCACCTTGACCTATGCAATGGTTCAGTTCTTGAGTGGGGTTTCTTTTATGTCCAGTATGCATTCAGGTTCTCATAGGAATTCTCCCTCTGGTTCCACCTGGATCACAGACCAGTCAATTATATGATTAGGATCATGTACATATTTATTCAATAAGGAAACATGGAAAACATTATGTGATTTTACTGTGGGAGGAAGTGCTAGCCTATAGGCTACAGGTCCCACTCTATATAAAACCTCAAAGGGTTCACAATATTAAAGTGCCAACTTGGCACAAGATCCCATCTTCAGGGAACTCTTCCGGGGTCTAACCCTGAGATATACGTGGTCTCCCACCTTAAACTCTCTGGGAGTTCTCTTTTGGTCGACGTAACTTTTCTGTCGGTTTTCAGCGACCTTCAGATTTTGTTTTATCTGAATCACTTGTTGTTCAATTTCTTTCAACATGTCGAGTCCAAAAGAAATTCTGTTTACGGGATTACTCCAATTGACTGGAGTATTGCACATTCTACCGTAGAGAACTTCGAAAGAACTCATCGTCAGGGATTCTTTGTAACCGTTGTTGTAGGCGAATTCCACCAATGGCAGGTAGTCTTCCCACTTTTTGTCTTGATGCATTACATGCATCCTTAGCATGTATTCTAGTATTTGGTTCACTCTTTCTGTCTATCCATCGGTTTGAGGGTGATAGGCAGTGCTAAACAACAATTTGGTCTCTAAACCAGCCATCAGTGACTTCCAAAAGTTGGAAGTAAATTTCGTGTCTCTGTCAGACACAATATATTTCGGCATACCATGCAGTCTGAATATCTCCTTCATGAATACATGGGTGATGTCTATTGCCTTGCAAGTCAACTTGACAGGGATAAAATGAGAAGACTTGCTCAATTTATCCACCACTACCATGATGGCGTCATTCTGTCTGGTTGAGGTTGGTAATCCAGTGATGAAATCCATGGAGATGGTTTCCCATTTCCATTCCTGGATTGGTAGAGGTTGTAATAATCCTGTTGGGTGTCGGTGTTCTGCTTTAACCTGTTGGCACTCTATGCATTTGGCTAAGTACTCGGCTATGTATTTCTTCAACCTAGGCCAATAGAATTGTTTCCTGGTGGCCGTGATCATCTTCTAATATCCTGGATGACTAGTATAGGGTCTTTTATGTAGTTCATCCATAATGAACCTCTTCAAGTTGTCACAATCTGGAATATACAGTCTACTTTTGTAAGTGAGCAGACCTCCTTCTGTCATCTGGTATCCTTCATATTTTATCCATGTGGGTTCTTTCTCTAGGTACGAGGTTACGGTCTGGAAGAATGGGTCAATCTCTTGTGCATTTCTGACTCTTTCCTTGATATCCATCTCGCAGGTGCTTACCGCTGTCAGGTAAATTGTTTTCATGCTTCTTCTAAGGGCATCAACCACCCTATTTTCCTTTCCCTTAATATGTTTGATTTCAAAATCAAATTCCTTGAGGAGGGCCATCCACCTAGCTTGTCTGGCATTGAGAATTGGTTGGTCAAATAGATGTCGCAATCCACAGTGGTCTGTCATAAGTACAAATTTCCTCCCCGGGAGGTAATGCCTCCACATTTTTAAGGCATGCACTATGGGGGCCAGCTCCAGATCATGGGTCACATAGTTGACTTCGTGCTCATTCAATTTTCGGGATTCATAGTAGACCACACTTCCTTCCTGCATAAGGACTCCTCCGAGCCCTTCCTTACAGGCATTTATGCACACGAGGAAGTCAGCTTCAGGATTGACGATCTTCAGCATGAGTGCGTGGGTCAGTAGATGTTTCAGGGTTTGAAATATTTCTTCACATTTTTGTGTCCATGTGAATTTTGTCCCCTTTTTTTGGAGGGTAGTGATTGGACAACCAATCTTGGAGAATCCTTTTATAAATATCCTATAGTATCATGCTAATCCTAGAAAGGATCCGATATCCGAAACATCCCTTGGGGTAGGCCATTCCATGATAGACCTGATCTTGTTAGGGTCTACTGCTACTCCTTCTTCATATAGAACATGGACCAAGTAATGTATTTGCTTCTGGAAGAAGTCACACTTGTTGAATTTGGCATAGAGTTGATGTTCTCTTAGCTCTTGAAGCACAAGCCTAAGGTGTTCTTCATGCTCCTCTCTATTCTTGGAGTAAATTAATATGTCGTCAATAAAAAATAGCACAAATTTATCTAGGAATTTGACGAGCACATTGTTCATCAAGCACATAAAAGTGGCAGGGGCATTAGTTAACCCAAATGGCACTACCACAAACTCGTAGTGACCATACCTCGTCCTGAAGGCAGTTTTGTGGATGTCTTCACCCTTGATTCGTACTTGATGATATCCCGATCTCAAGTCAATATTCAAGAAGATAGAGGCACCTCCCAATTGATCGATCAAGTCATCGATCCTGGGTAAGGGGTACTTGTTCTTTATGGTTACCTTATTGAGTTGTCTGTGATCTACGCACAGTCGAAGGGTACCATCTTTATTTTTCACAAACGGGACTGGTGCTCCCTATGGAGACACACTAGGTTGGATATAGCCTCTGTCCATCATTTCTCTCAATTGCAATTTAAGCTCAACTAGCTCAGGTGTGCTCATCCTGTAGGGTGTCCTAGACACTGGCACCACTCCTGGCGCAAGTTCTATTGAGAAGTCAATGTCCCTTATCGGAGGTAAACCCGGTATCTCTTCCAAAAATACATCTATGTACTCTTTCAGTGTGGGGTGGTCTTCGAGGCTGGGTTTGTTGCCTTCAATTATTTTCAACACCTGTATTGCATAAAGTGGACATCCTTTTCTGCAATATTTTCTTATTTGAAGCGTTGATATTTGTCTCACTAAGACAAGTTTTTGGATCCCTTGAAGGGTTATCCTCCTTCCTTCTTCACTTACACATTCCAAGGTTTTATGGTAATAGTCCAGTTTGGCTTTATGGGAAGCTAGCCAATCCATACCAATCAACAGATCATATGATCTCAGGGGTAATACGTTAAGGGTTACTTGGGTGGGGAATTTGCCCATAATGAATTGGCGGGTTGGTATGACCTCCGCTACCCTTATTTTGGTGCCAACGGCTAACTGTACCAACCATGGCTTGGCATTTTTATGTGGCTGTAGTTTACATTTTTCAACAGCCTTAGGGGCTATATAACTCAAATTTGAACAAGGGTGAATCAAAATAGACACTAGATGGTTTGTGATCATACCTTCGATTTCCACCACTGAAGCCTGGTGGTCATCTTGGTTATCATCCAAGGTTGCATAAATCTACGGTACACTCCTGGCTACATCATTGACGGTGGTAGCTTCTTGAACGCTGTAAATCCTATGATTGTTTTGATGTTGGTGCAGGCAGTCCCTCAATAGATGTTCTTCCCCACAACCCCAACATTTCAAAGGTTCTCTCCTTGGGTTGTCATTCTTTACTGGGGCAGACCCAGAAAGTTATTTCTGCCCAAGGAGGGAAAGTTATGCTGGTGTACACTTCAGGCTGGGAAGCTCATTCTTGAGTCCTTTTTATAGTTCTTAAATCTTGTGGACTTAAACCCCTTTTTCTGAAATTTCGAATTATTTTTCTTCTTCTAGCCTTCACGAGGTTTTGTCCGACGCCCAAGCTGTTCATAAAAATATCTTTCCTTTAGGATACTATATTCTAGGGTCTTTGGCTCGTCAAACTCAATTCTGGTTTGGTAGTCCTTAGGTAGTCCATTGATGAAGTGTTGCACCTTTTCCTTCTCTGCCTTTATATAGGGTACATACCTCAGTAATTCAAGGAATCTGCTGACATATTCCTAGATGGTGCATTGCCCCAGCTTGAGTTCATAGAATTCTTTAGTCTTTTCATCGAAATATTTTTCCGACAGATACTTCTTCTTGAAGTATTTCTTAAACCGTTCCCAAGATATGTCTTCTTCGTGAATCCCTTTTACGTTCTTAAGATCTTCCCACCAAATGGAAGCCCTTCCATTCAGGTTGAAGGTGGTTTCTCGAGCCTTCAAGTTTTCTGAAAAGTCATAGACCTTGAAATACTTCTTTAGTCCAAGCAGCCAGGCCTCCGCTTCCCCTCCCTTCTTTATTTCACCATCGAAGGAGGGTGGTTTGGCCTTCTTGAATTCTTCGAAGTTATGACTCTTGGAAAGTTCTCGCTTCTTTCATTTCCTTTGGGAATGGGTACTAGTTCTGCTGCTAGAAGACTCCTCTGAGTCACTAGCTTCCTTTCCAGAAGAATTGTTTGACGCTTGTCCCTTATCTCAGGGATGAACTTTTCTCGAAGTGCTCCTCTCAATGTGGCCACTGATATGACCACGTTTCTATGTCTCAAGTTCATGTTGTAATTGTCTCTGTATGTCGGATAAGATCTGTAGTAGAACTGCATTAATTTCCATTTGTTTCTCTTGCTCTCTTATCATCCTCTCTTTGCCAGCCTTGCAGCTCTGTAGTTCGACCATGAGGCTCCTCATAGTCTCAGCTATATCTGGAGGGGTTCCTACCGCCCTCCTTTCGTCAGACTCTTTGTCTCTATTGTGGGAGCCTTCTCCCACCTTGTGGTGAGTCACCATTCTGTGCGTCTGAAACTTCCCGTGGTTGGTCATCCACTTGTGTGCAAAAGAAAAGAAAAGCGCCAGTTGTTAGTCAATATTTATATACATTTATAACTCGTGCATAATTCATATTTCTCACATGCATACATACAACAAGGGTTTTTCATTCTTAATTTTGACTTTCTGATTGAGGGGATCATGATAAAGAGTTACTCCCCTTAACGGTGCTTCGAATGGGGTCTCTGTGCAATCCATTCGTGAGCCCAAGTAGGCCAAGTGTTGTAACCATGCTCTAATACCAATTTGTAACACACCCACTACGGAAAACACAAAAATGAAAATTTCGGCTTTTCCTTCTCTTCTCCGAGGAACAGAATCCCCGAATTCCTACGGGGCTTGTTCCAGACCCTACCATCCCTTATTTGTACCCATATGATCATCGATGATTACCACAGGCCGTACCAGAGAGGTGCTCCTGACTTTCACGATTTGGGAAATCGCAAAGCATGTCTTCCCCTGTTTCCTGGCTTTCGAGGTGCCGAAACCCGAAAGGAACCAACAGTTTGTCACAATTAATAACACCTCGGATTGAAGCCTGACACTCCACCTTTCGGGGTTTTGCATAGTGGGTTTTCGCGGTAGAAGAGGGTGAGGGTCTCCTACCTTTCGATTTTCTGGGTGCCGAAACACCGAAAACCCTATATCCGCCAAACTCATTTCAGGGTTTCATCCATCGAAATTTCATGTCTAGCGAATGCGAGGAAAAATGACATTTGGAGATCCTGGGTATCAAAACACCAAAACACTAAAACCATGTGTGCTAATCCATTTCGGGATTTCTCCTATCAGGATTTTGTGATATGCGAGGACAGGAGGGTTTTGCACCTAGGTTTCCCAGGAGCCGAAACTCCAAAACATCATAACCTGTCCACACTCTATCATTTTGGCATTTCGTAAGTCAGGGTTTCAGGACTAGCGAGTGCGAGAGACTTGCATTTAGGTATACCAGGTGTCGAAACATCAAAACACCATATCTCGTCCACGCTATTCTTATTTCAGGGTTTCGCAAGTTGGGATTTCGGGCTACGCAAAGATAGGAGGTCTGGCATTTGGGTTTCTCGGGTGCCGAAACTCTGAATTTCTGATCTCTAAACACATTATGCTATCTCGGGGTCTTATCCTTGGGTTTCCCGGGTACCGAAAAGCTGAAGCACCAACCCAAGTCACACTATACCATGCGAAGCCTGGAAGTCTCGCATCTGGGTTTCTCGGGTGCCGA
>ML780202.1:561519-575712 GCA_009831015.1 Picea engelmannii
TCAGACACATGGAACTTAGGGTGCCAAATCCAAATGTTGTAAATTTAGAAGACATTTTTGAAGATGAGATAATTGAAAATCAAGAGGTTGATTTCATTCAAGAAGAATGTTGTGAAAAAAATAGAGCAAACAAATAAATTCAAAAAAAAAAGAAATTGTAGAGAAAGAAAAGGAAAAAATAATACTGAATGGAGAAGAAGCAACTAAACGGTAACCAATTGTAAATCAAGTGAAGAATCCTCCACAAATGACATATAATGTGGTTGATGATATGAAAAAATTTAGGATCACTCTTCCATTTATGGAAGTTGTCAAAATCACACAACAGAGGGAAAATATTCTTAAAATTTTAGATGAACCAATTCATAGAATTGAATCTTTTGCATCAAATCCAAAACAACATCCGAATATATCAACACTAATACCAAAAGGTAAAGTCCCACCTTTTTATATTACAATATAAAATCATTATGTGGTACTTCATAATTGCTTGATTAATACTCGAGCAACAAATAATATCATGCCACTATCAGTAATGGAAGCACTTGGGATGAGTTGTACCAAGTATTATGAAACCAAGGAGAGTATCTATTCCATTGACATGAGAAAGGTCCTAGAGTATGTAGAAATCAAATATTTTATACTTTGATAATTATTGCCCCACATATCACAATTGTGTTCACAATTATAGTAGTTGATCTTCCTCCATATTATGGAGCAGTTCCTGGGAGAGATTGGAATTCATTTATAGGATGTTATATCATGAATGATGGGAGTTTCATGATGTTGAAAAATAAGGATGGAGCAATGATCAAAGTTCCTCGGGAACCAAGAAAACCATTTTATTTCAAGAAAAAGAACAATGAATGAATGGAAGATTATATTGATGTTGGTATAGGAAATTATGTTGTCCTTGATCAAGAATAGACAGATATTTTGAAACAAGAAGTAAAAAATTATTTTGAAGGAATTTGGAGGATATTTTGATGGTTTTTGTTGCAACTCGGGGAGCAGAGTAGGAATTGTGTTCAAAATACCTAGTTCAATTCTATATCCTCATGCTACCAGGATTGAATTTCCTTGTATGACCAATGAAGCTAAATATGAGGAATTAATACAAGGAATGAATATTGCAATCCAAATGAATATTGAACATTTGATCATAACTAGAGACTCTGAACTTCTTATGATCATTTGAAAGTGTTCGAAAACGATGAAGAGTTGGTTGAATTTCTTGTTGACCCAGATGAAAGTCTTGATGATCCTATACCAATTATTAAAAAATGTATCTATTTTGAGCCTATATTCAAAAGCGATGATCAAGTTAGGATACCAAACTTGAAGGAAGAAGTATCTACCTTAAAGGTGAAAGAAAATCAAAAGATAGATAATGGGACTAAAAAATCTCCAAAATATGTAAATCTTGGGACTAGTTGCATGCAGAATGAGATTGATCAGTATACTTCATTGTTTAAATAATTCTTTGATGTATTTGCATGTACTTGCAACAATTTGAAATCATATGATAAATCTATATTCCAACATATCATACCATTAAAAGAAGGGACAAAGCCATTCAAACAAAAGTTAAGAATAATAAATCCAAAATTGAAACCCCTGGTGAAAATTGAATTGAAGAAGTTGATGAAAGATGGAATAATATTCCCAATCAGGCATTCAAAATGGTTGTCAAACCCTGCCATCGTAAGAAAGATAAGTGGAGAAATATGTTTGTGTGTTGATTTTCTAAATTTGAACAAGGAAAACATTAAAGTTAATTATCCCCTTCCTAACATCGAAATGTTACTTCATCAAGTCATTTGATCATCTTTGATGTCTATGTTATATTTATTTTTAGGATACAATCATGTATTGGTTGCAGAAAAAGACAGATCAAAAAATGATTTCATAACACCTCGGGAGACATATGTTTACTCCTGCATGCTTTTCATCCTGATAAATGCACGAGAAACCTTTCAAAGAGATATGGACCATGCCTTCTACAAAGATCTAATCAGGAGATTCATGGTCAACTATCAAGATGATCTTATCATGCATTCTAAAATCAGATAAAAGCATATTCATCATCTAAGACAAGTTCTGAAAGATGCATATTATATGGAATATCTCTTAATCCAAAGAAATGATTATTTGCAGTTACATAAGGAAATATTTTGGAACATATTTTCAGAAAATAAGGAATATATATCGATCCTTGTATATTCAAGGCTACCAATGAACTAAATCCTCCAACTTCAAAAAGGGGAGTGCAATCATTTTTTGGAAAAATAATTTTTGTAATAATATTTGTCCCAAATTATGAAAAAATTGTTAAACCAATAATTTCATTGTTAAAAAGCATCAAATATGTGAATGGGCCCAAGAAATTCAAAGATAATTCACCAATATCAAACATGCAATCATCATTGCACATGTATTAATTAGCCTAGATTTTAATAAATATTTCATCATATATTCTTTTGCTTCGGAGGAGACTATTTATTATATTCTTACATGAAGAAATATTAAAGGAGAAGAAATACCAATAGGTTTTATGAAAAAAACTATTCATTATTATGAATTGAAATATTCAGAGATACAGAAGCAAGATCTTTAGAAATTATATTTTTTCATCTCATGTCAAAGTCTATGTTCCTACATCACCAGTCAAAATCCTTCTCAGTCAACAATTGAGGGAAAGGAAATGGGAAAATTGGAGGCAAACAATTCAAGAATATGACATTGAGATTAAACCACTAAAAGAAGTCAAAGGACAGGGGTTGTGCAAGATTATTGCAAGTTCTGATTCACTAAATTGAGTTATATTGATTTAAATAAGATCACTCTCATCATCTCTTGAATGGTATAAAGATATTATTTTCTATTTAAAATTGATCCAGTTCCCAAATGGCATGTCATCCAAAGAAAGAACAACACTAAATGTGAAAGCGAATCAGTATGTGTTGGTTGTTGATAATTTGTTTCGTAGGAATTTTGATGGAATGTTGTTGATATGTGTTGATTCAACAAAAGCTCAGAGACTAATGAAATAATTTCATGAGGGGATTTTTGGTGGGCACTTTGCACCTACAACTATTCTCAAAGATTCATATTAAAATATAACAAATTGCATTTCTTGGCAAAGATTCTCAGGAAAAATGAAGAGAGCATCAATTCCCGTTCAACCCATATCAATAGCAGAACCATTCACACAATGAGTATCGAATGTAATTGGGCCAATTAATTCAAAATCAAGTAAGGTCCATTCATATATTCTCACAACTGTAGATTACTTTACAAAATGGAAAGAAGCAGTAGAATTGAAAAAGGTTGATTCATATGATCTTATAAGATTCCTCAACGATAATATTTTAGCAAGATTCAGAGTTCCAATTTTTTTTATCATAGATAATGGGTCAAAGTTTACTAATTTTTTTGGAGAAATTGGTATTATAATGGGGCAATCATCAAACTATTATCCCCAAGGGAATGGTTTGGTCGAATCTACAAAGAAGATTTTGATCCAAATCCTCAAGAAAATAATTGATCTTAATCAAAGAAATTGACATTTTAAATTAATATGTGCACTATCAGTGAGTATATTAACACCAAAGGATAGCACTAAAAACTCTCTGTATACACTGTTGTATGGAAAATAAGAAAAAAATCCTATCAATCTGTAACTGAATGCACTGACATATGTTGTGAACATTCAATATATAGAGGAATTCTTCCCTTTACACAAAATATATAATCAGTTGATGAAATTGGAGGAATAACGAGTTGAAGCATTAAAAAAAAAATGAGTTAGATATGATATGCCATCAATAAATATTTTAATCAGAGTGGAAAAGAAAAATATTTTCAAAAGGGGAAATTAGTACTGTTATGGAACAAAGCTAAGGAAAAGCTTTCTTTACATGCAAAATTTGAGGCATTATGGATTGGCCCATACACTATTGACAATATATTGGGATATAAATCTTATTTACTCAAATACATGAAGGGAACAATATAGGTGTTGTCATTCAATGGCCAACATCTCAAAAGTTTATTTTCCTAATTAATCCTTCTCTCACCTATACATAGTTTTATTTATTTTCCTTTGGTACAATTTTTTCTATTTTCTATTTTCCCTTTTTACACTAACTCTATGGCTAATAGGTGACATTATATATTATTTAGTAACCCACATGGGGTTACCATCACATAGTTGGATCCAACCATTCATCTTAAAAATCTCTAAGTCATAAATATATCCCTTTTGTATCATATTCCATACTTAGAAAATTTTCGATTCATAGCGGGTTCATGACCTTTTACCTTGATTTATGCTACCCTCAAAATACACTGTATTTTTCCACTGCACACAATTTTATCTAACACTTAGTCATATTTTTGTATTCCTCGCAGAACGAGAGATCTGCGGGTGTGCATATTTTTTCTTATGATAATCTTAAGTATGCCTGTCCACTTTTGGTAATTAACCATTTTGTTGATATTTTTTGTTCCATACTTAGTCTTTAGAGTCCAACCGTGGAAATGAATTTCATCACACCGCTTTGAAAATATATTTTCTGCCCATCTGTTCATTTTAAATTCTACACTCAGTCATATTTCAAAGCATCCCAAAAAACTACAGAAGCATATGTTCTTCATTCAATTCTTCATAATTCATTCTATTTCTCCACTTCACCATGAATCCTAATTCCTTGTGACATTCACTGAGAAACATTGAATTCACACCTTATGTGAAATGATAGATAAGTTAAGTAATAAAGAACCATTTTTACAAAAAGATTATTAATACTTGGATAATTGTTAAGAAACATGTCAAGAAGAATATAAATCTTTTGTGGAGACACACTAAATACATTTTCACTAGAAGACCCAAAATACCATTGGTCAAGAGAATATATACACTATTCTACATTACCTCTTAAAGAAAGGGATGTCGATGATATCCAGATATCATGGATTTCCAAAGTTGGATGTGTTCCATAAGTATTTGACATTAAATCATTAGTAAATTGGTGCACAGATAATTATGAAAAGGATCAAAGGATTATCAAATTGAATGGATAGTCTCCAATCTTTTTGGCTCCATCAACTTTCAGCCATATGATCAAGTTACCAAAGCCAACAAAAACCTTCAAAGTTGACGAAGCTAATAACTTCATTAGATCCAAAAATGGTAGCATAGATATATTGTTGCATTGTCTTGAAGACCTAACTACAATTCCAAAAGACTTATCATTGATTCATGTTAGTCAATTGAAGAAAACCTATAAAGAGATGGCTTGTATTCTTTATAAGGTACTGAGACAGGATTAAACTAGTATTATCCCTTGTTTATCTCTTTTCATTCTATATTATTCTATTAAAGGGATAAGAGCTTTCGACTGGTCTAAAATTATATCTCAAGAGATATCATTCCAGCTATCAAATTTCAAGAAATATAAGAAATTCTACATGTTTGTGCATTTGGTCTTTGCTATTGTATATTGTCATGTATTTCAAGGATTGAACTTGTCAGGACATTTTTATCCTAAAACAAATCCATTTCACACTTGGTATCCTTCTTTGTGGAAGCGGAAAGCGATGTACCACTTTTATGAATTTTATGCTTCTTTTCTATCTTCTTTCAAAAGACTCATATTCTGAAATAATACCTCAATATTGTCATTGGAAATGAAAACATTATTACATTAAAGGGGAAAATTAGAATCAAATGAAAAATATAACATAATCAGAGTCTATTACTCTCGAGAAGCCCCGATATATCTTCCTTTTTATGTACCAAATAAAATATTCATGGTGGAATTCTATAGACAATACAGATTTTGGCCCAATTTGTTTTGTTAAAGGAAGAAAAATAAATTCATTCCACTGTCGTGGAAAGTTGGTAAGATTAAATTGAAAAATGACTCTAAAATTGATGAATTTGCAACCCAATTTCACTAGTATAATATGATGTTGGGAAATCAAGTGAAGGGGTTTGAATCTCAATAATAATTTATGAATCATATAGTTTTTGTAGGTTTCAACACTTCATACATAGATACTTATATATATGGAGAAGAGGAAAATTGATCCAGATTAATTTCAGAATGAAATGAAAGAAAATATATACAATGAAATACACATAAATATTTCCAAAAACAAAGAAATACAACAATACATGATTTCTATTAATGAAAGAAATGTACATAGACTGTAAAAATAAAGTGTGCAAGATTCACTAGAATGGTGGTAGCTTTATCTATGAGAATATATGTGACGGCTACGCTCATTCACAAGAATATGAGTACAATGAGGCTCTGAAGGCATTTTTACAATAAAAATGAATGCCAAAACCCTAAACATCGAAAAACCTAACCCTAGGAGATGAAGCACCAAAAGTCATGTGGGTCACATTGGGGTAAGTTAGTAAATCAAGTTCCCGGGGTCATAACTTTTGCATACGATCTTCGTTTTAGGTGTGTGAAAACTTTTTGGAAAGGTATTTTCGAGAAATACACATTATGCCATAAATTTTTTACTTTGGCAATAGTTTGACTGTGGCAAGCCCAAAGACATGTTGTTTAGGGCCTCAAAACGACCCTAAAAGTAAAGAAGGATGTATTGAGATGAAAACTTATAAAATAGGTCAGTTGGAATTTATGGGAAGACACCAATATCCACCTGGATCAGTCCTCCCCACTTAGAAAGAAATGGTCTCCATTGCATTGAGTTCATGGGGAAGAGGGGAAATTAATTGTTGAATCAGAATCTTGGTGAATTTATTGCCTTGCTGGAAAAGTTGCATTGCTTGGTTTGTGGTAGGCTGTCACGAACCTATTATTGGCAAGGATGAACCTATTCCACCAACCTGTTGTATCATTTCTTGACGGGGAATTGTGTAGGAACCATCGTAGGTGAAGAAACAATATCTTATTTCCCTTAAGAAATTTTCTTCTGTTGAATAGAAGGTGTTGAGGCTTTAGTGTTTGCAATGGAATTTTGTTTATACTTTCGACAGCTTGTGAAGAGGTTGAATTTAGAAGTATGATATATTACCTTGAGGAATTTGTTTGGTGGAACAATGGTCAGAAATACCTATGGTATCCTATAGATATGAACCCCCAGACGAATAATGACACTAGAGGGTCGAGAATCATAAAAAACCATGAAGTTTCCACATATATGGTTGGCCCAAAACAAAATCACAGACATCAAGAGTTGAAACATAACACACTACCTCATCCTTGAAGGGTTGGATTCCATAGGATAGGTGACACGACTAGCTGACACAGAGATCTCGTCCCTGACGAAGCCACCCGATGTTATAAGGTTGCAGGTGTGGTGTTGTCGACAACCCCAAATGTTTGACAAACTAAACTGATATGAGGTTCTTTTGGATTCCACAATCAACAATGAAATGCAACAGGGTCCTTTTTACCCACATCTATGAATGGAAGAGGCATCCCCCCTCTTCAAGATCTAGTGGTTCTTATGGTTGAATTGTTGTGGCCACAACGGTAGCAGTGGGGTATGTGTCGATGATCTTCATTTTTTCATTATTTTTTGGATCAGATTCTAAATTAGGGTTCGACTCCTTGTCTTTGATATTGACCACCAATGACTTTTTTGAGCGGCACTCATCGGTGTTGTGCTAGGGGATTTTGTGTAAGTCGCACCACTTGCTAGTGTCATTCATTGTCTTTCCCTTACCCTCCTTTTCCTTTGTCTTGGACTAGTTTTCAAGAGGTTGTTGATTAGGGTTGTCTTTAGTATGCTTTTTTTTGCCTATTTGTAGACCCAAACTACCATTTGTTCTGGTACCTAAATTTCTGCCCGATTTGGACAACATATCAATAGGTAGCTCACAGTGATAAGATGTTTAGAATATCCATTTTGGTTTGGATGTACCTATGTAAATCTCCATGGTATTTAAGAACCAGATACCTCTTGGATTCTTTGATACCCAACTTGGTGTGCAAGGTATGGAAAGTATTTTTGAACTCCGACACCATTTGGCCCCTCTATTATCACAGTGTGGTCCATCTCATGTATTTATATTCATATTTATCAACAAGGTAATATTGTTCCTTGACCACATCTACAAAAAAATACCAAGTGGGCTCGACCCATGTATTCTAGATTACTATGTGAAACTTTTATCCCAGTAAGTTTCCCACCAATGTTTGACATGGGAGAGATCCTTGAGGAGTGTGAAGGTGATATTTTCCCTGTAATAAAACTTGTGAAAAGAGAAATAATATTCTAGAAGATTTAACCACTTTTCTAGGGAATCTGTATCTATTTGACCTTAAAATATGGGAATATCAAAATTAAATTGTACCTTGAAGGGAGAGGTTCCTTAAAAGTGGACTCTTGATGAAGATGTGCCTATTTCTATTGACATGTGTTGAAGGATGTGGGAAAAATTCTCCATCATTTCATCCGTCTTTCACACAAGAGCTTGCTCAAGCAACAAGTTAATAGAATCTTCTGCTCCAACATTTTTCTTTTCTTGTGATAAGGGTTTCTTGGGGAGTGTCAAAGAGATTTTCCTTAAGAGAGACAAGCTCAAGATCCAACTTTCTATACTCAAACCTCATTGGGGACATGCATTGAAAAACGATAAAGAGAAGCATGGTCTAATGTCATTGATCCAGATTATTTTCAGAACGAAATGAAAGAAAATATATTACATTGAAATACACATAAAGATTTCCAGAAACACATATATGCAATAATACATTATTTCTATTAATGAAAGAAATTTAAAGAGACTGTAAAAATACAGAGTGTAAGACTCGCTAGAATGGTGGAAGATTTATCTCTAAGAAGAGATCTGATGACTATGCTCATTCACAAGAAGATGAGTATAATGAGGCTCTGAAGGCCTTTCTACAATAAATGTGAATGCCAAAACCTGACATATACAAAAAAAATAACCCTAGGAGATGAAGTGCCAAAATTCATGCGGGCCCCATTGGGGTAAGTTAGTACATCAACAACCCAGGGTTGTAACTTTTGCATACAATCTCCATTTTAGGCATGTGATAACACGTTGGAAATATATTTTTTGGAATTGCACATTATTCTTTCAAACTTCGACTCCTTCAATAGTTTGATTGTGGCAAGCCCAAGAAATGTTGTTTAGGGCCTCAAAACATCACAGTAAGTACAAAAAGATGTACTAAGATGAAAACTGGAAAAATAGGCCAATTAGACTAGATGGGTGGCCACCAATATCCACCTGGATAAAAAATGATGATAATATATCTGAAGAAGTGTTAGTTGGAGACCTTGAAACCAACATTAGTACAAATGAATCTCATTGACAACACAAAAGAGTTTTCAATGAAAAGAATACAAAGTCTCAAATTTCTTCTCCAGCGGCACACCCAAGAAAAAACCCCAAACTATTTTACCAGAGAAACAAAAATATATGATTTAAAATTCAAGTGATAAAGATGATCCTCATCATCCTAAAAATAATATTGAAAATCCCAATAAATCACCAATAACTAGTAAGAGGAAAAGACAAAATAATCAACAAGAAACAAAAAAGGTCATACTTGATGAGGACATTGGTCTTGAATATATGCAACTAGACGTAAATATTGAAGACATAAAATATCCAAATGATGAAAAGGAGCTCAACCAAGTAGATAAATGGAAGCATACTTATTGTCCCAAGAACCAATATATTATGAAGAAGAGTCCTTGACCCTGCAAAGTGCATTATTTGATAAATATTTGAAGAAGATAGCCTTTGAGCGTGTGAATTCAAGGAGAAAAATAATCAAAGATACAGAGTTGGACTTAAATGAGGTCCTACCATAAATAATTTTACAAGTTCACAAAATTATTGGTGATGCATTATAAGTATCGATTGATGATATGGAAGCTGAGAATGCAAGATTAAAGGAAAGAGTTAAATAATTGGAATGTTCTTTAATGCCACCTCCTATATTTGCAAGTCCACATGTTACTATTCAACCTAGGATAAATCATAATGGGACACTCGAGTCAAGTTCAAATTTGAAAGGAATATCAAATTTGAAAGGGGCTGGGTGCGATCCCCGGGTGACTTTGATGGCTTAGATGCCCCTAAGTCGTAGTTTCTCAAGCCAAAGGTTAATCCCACTACCAAGAAGGTCCAGACAAATTAACAAACAAAAAAAAAATATTGTTTCTTTTGGTTCCAAGTTAAACAATTTTAGGGAATATATTCAGGGTGATTTAAATAATGGGGAATTTTTTTATAAAGATGTTATTATCACACTTATTTTAAAGGTTTTTGCTATGAATGAATTGAAAATAAAATAAGAGGATCTAAATTCCCCTTCATGAATAAAAAACTTAAAATCATATTGGATTAAAAAGATAAAAGTGATGAAAGAAATATTGGATGATTTTGATGCCATAGTTGTCAAATATGAAGTATTATATCGTAGATTGACTAAAATATACCTAGCAGGAACTATGGGGGAAGTACAAGATTCAAATTTAATCTTAAATTCTATATTCATGACAATACAACAATTTGAAGAAGATGTTGAAATATTGAAGGGCTTATCAGTTGAGAAATTTAATAGTATAATTGAGTACAATGAGAATGAAATTGAAAATCTGTTGTTGAGTTATGCATATAAAAATGAAGATATTGAATATACGCTCCATCAACATTCATTTGAGTTAAGATAATTAGAAGGAATTTTATTTGACATCAAAGTTAGACATGAGATAAATGTTGCGCCAATGAAAGAGTATATTGAGAATTGGATAAAACAAGCCTTAATCAAAATGATTGAAGAAGATTAGTTAGAGGCAGTTGGCACTGACCATGAAACTGCAACAAAATATTATATAAAGGGAACATCAACAAGAAAATGAATAATATATATTCCATCACAGTAACTGCAAATTGATCATATCCTTTTATTTTTATCGTCCTCCTTCATAATTCATCAAGTTATATTTTGCTTGTCCCTAAGAGAATATAAGTGTTTTTTTATCTCTCCCTTCTTTTCTCTTTTCAGGTATTGCATTGTTCCTTCCCTATTCCATCTATTTTATTCATCTCTTCTTATTTTATTTCTTTATTTTACGGTCTATGGGAGCCATTCCCTGTGCATCTTTGGACGATTTCCTTTTTTATTTTTCTTAGACCGTAAAAAATAAATAAGAAATAAGACTTATGAGGAAATCATAAGACTTTCTTTATTTTCTAAAAAATGAAAGTCTACGGGAGCCATTCCCAGTGCATTTATGGTTTCCTCATTGATTCTTTATTATAAAAAGTCATTTCGACCTCATTTTAATGTGCTCTAGAGAATGCACATAGCCATTGCATCTCTTCTCAAATATAAGCTACCACCATTCAAGCGAGTTTGTTTCATTCGACATTTTTATAGTTCAACACATTTAATTTATTAATAGAAGTCAAGTTTCATTGTATCTGTGTGTTTTTTTATATAACTCTGTACTTCATTTTGTTCCATTTATAAATCCAGATCATTCAATTTATTCAACCATGGTCTTTTTCCATGTTTTCCATTCCCTGAATCCACTTCCTCCCTAATAGTTCTAGGATCATCTTAATTAATAAACAAATCAAAATTTGAATAGAAATCAGGTGGAGTATACCTTTACGATTTCCTTCTTTCCCGGATTGATCTCCTCAACACTAGAGTATGAGGTTATTCTTCTTCTTATTTTTTCTTCTGTAGAGTTTGATTCATTATCCTTCAACTCAAAATATTTTTCTCTGGTTCGTCCTTCCTTGGTAAGACTTCCTATTTGAAAGCATCTTTGATTTCTCTAAATACAACATCTCGGATATACACTACCTAATTAGTTTCCAGGTTCCAAATCGTATAACCTTTTATACCATCTTTATACCCAATAAAGATACACTTTTCAACCTTTTTATCTATATTACTCTTAAATTCCATTGGAATATGAACATAGGCATCAGAACCAAATAATTTGAGATGTGTGAGAAAGGGTTTCTTACTAGTCCATACCTCATGTGGATTCTTTCCATCCATTGTTGATGAGGGTTATCTATTGTCCAAGTAACATGTACTACCCACTTACTCTGCCAATAATTCTTGTCCTAACCCAACACCACTGTGCATGTACCTTGATTTTTCCATTAGTGTCATATTCATCCATTATGTTGAGGCGTATATGGAGCAGTATTTTTCCTTTCTATACCACACTTCTTACATAATTATTTGAATTAATTTTCATAGAATTATTCACCATTATTCATACTCAACACCTTGATTCTCTTATCTATCTGATTCTCCACAAGATCTATAAATTGTTTGAATTTTTCAAATACTTTAGTTTTCTTCCCGAGAAAATAAATCCATGTATTCCTCGAAAAATCATCTATAAATGAGACACGGTACATATATTTTCCCAGTGATGGAATCGACACAGGTCCAAGCACATCATTGTGCACCAAATGTAAATTTTCCTCTTCCCTCATTACACCAGAGGGAAATCTTACCCTATTATGCCTTCCATATATGAAATATTCACAAAAATCAAAATCCGGGGAGAATTTTTTCATACCTTTAACCATACCTTTACAGTGTAGTACTCGAAGGCCATTCTCTCTGATATGCCCCGGTATTTGATGCCACAACATAGTACTTTCTCTAGAGACTATAGGAGTTTTTTCTTCAACTCCAATATCAAGAAAAATGGAAATTTTTCACCAATCACTAATAGTGCTTCCCTACAACTTATATAGAGTTCCAATCTGAACTCCCTTCAACAAATTCATTGATCCTTGAACCATCCTACAACATTCTTTCTCAAACATTGTTTTTACCCCTACATCGTCCATTTTTCTTACATAAATTAAATTTATGGAAGATCCTAGGATTTGTAGAACAATAGGGAGTGTTCTAATCCTTCCATCCATGAACTTAAACTTGACTTTTAGTTCTTCTATGATTTTGATTTTCAGGTCATCACCTCCATCATACCTTTCATATTTGTAGAACCACTCCCTATGAGGGGTCATATGAAATTATACAATTGAGTTTACCATCCATGCCTCATGATATACATGTGTTCTTGAAGAATCCAAGTACACACCCCTCCTTCATTAGAGAAGGTTTTTTATTCTGTAAAAAGAGAATCATCATATCCCTTCCTTATCTCAAAACTTTTGGATCTAGATTGCTTCTTTTAGTGCCCTTTCTTTTCTACATATCCAACATACATTTACAACTTTTCCAGAAGATTTATATCTCCCACTAGATTGATATCTCCCACTTGACGACTTAGAACTATTTCTTTCCTGGGAGAAACCACTTTCAAATAACACATCTATGCTCTGTCCTTCCATGTTTTTTCCTCTCATATCCTATGACAACAAGGATGATACCACATAATTAAAACTTAAATTTGTTGCATTACTACATATGGCCACAACAAGACTATCCCATAAGTCTAGTACAGAGAAAAATAAACTTACACACTTATCTTCATAGGAAATCTTAATATCAACAATTAATAGCCGACTTACCACTATATTGAATGCATTTAGATGCTTTGTCACTGAGTCTCCATATTTCATCCTAAGGTTGTAAAACTTCTTCTACATGAATATTTTATTTACCAGGGACTTAGACTAATACAAATCCCCTAACTTATTCCACAAATCCTTGGTTGTAACTTCCCTGGACAGATTCATTAATATTGAATCTGAGAGACACAACCAAATTGTTGTCTTCACCTTTCGATCCAACTTTGCGCAGTCTTATACTAAAATTAGTGTAAGTTCAATACCTAGATCCACATAAATCCACTAATTTTTTTCCACCAACAGATCTTCCATATTGATCTTCCACTGCTCAAAACTTTTGTCATTAAATTTCCCCATCTCTATTTTCAATTTGCTTGCCATTTCTTTTCACCTAAATAATCGATATCACAGATCTCTCACTGTAACAAGGTTTATCACAGACTCGAGCCAAACACCTGAGCACAAAGATGTCCCCCTGAAGCCAATAATTTATCTGATACCAAATGCATATTTTAACCTTGTACAATTAATCACTGCAAATAGATTCTTAATAAAAATAGAAAAGATACAATGATACACACACACATTACAGATATATTTTTACCCTGGAAAACCAAACAGTGAAAACCAACAACCTATTTATATAC
>ML780202.1:576983-591130 GCA_009831015.1 Picea engelmannii
TATTTAAACCTCTTAAATATTAAATTTTACAAATTTTTTCCTCAAAATAAAAAAAATATGTAAAATAAATTATACACACTTTAATATTAACATAATATTTATTTTAAAATAATTTTACTTTAATATTTATTTAATAATAATGGTTATACATTAATGGAATACACTCCCTCTATTAACGTGAAAAACATACTTTCTGATTTCTTCAATTCTAATGCTAACATTAACTCAATAAACTCTTTGGGTATATGAAATACATGTTTCTTAACTTTATATTTCCTTAATTCCAACACCTATATTTTATGAAATTTTTTTTTATTTATAATAAACATATATATATATATATATATATATATATATATATATATATATATATATATTTAATATTTTATAACAACATTTTTTATTTATAATAAACAAATATTCTTTTCATTTGTTCTTTCATATACTATTTTAATTTTTTATTTATTTATAATAAACAAATATTTTTTTTCGTTTATTCTTTCCTACGCTATTTTACTTCGTAATTTATTTATAATTAAAAGAAAACATCACCATATTTCGGGTATCATTGGTTATATCATTATCAATACTTATCCCTTTCTTACTACCAACACCACACTCTTGAATCAGTATATTTCCACATCATTGTTTATATCATTTATTATTAATTCGTATCCCTTTCTTCGAAGATATATTCTACCAAAACCACTAATATATTAAAAATGCTTAACAACATTCCTTTTCATGACAGGTGCACTACTGCACAATATTGTTTATTAATACTTCTATCTTTTAATGAAATCCATATCCATAATCCTTATCCCTAGATCCAAAACCAAGTTGCAGAATCTATTTTTGACATTCTCCCTTTAACTCGATTTAAATATTCAATAATTCCATACAAGACATATGGATAAATATTATAAATTTCAAAAATAATGCACAAAGATCTTATTAAATTTTTCATTATATTTAAAATCTTCATTTGCATTATTTAAATCATCCAAATATTATTTTTCAAAGTCTTGGAGTTCTAATTTTTATTATTTTTTACATTCTCCCTTTAACGAATGGGAAGTTTTATACAAATTAAAAAATAATAAAAATTATAATGAAGTTTAATCTAATTTATTATTTAATTATTATATTTTATTTATATAGAAAGGGTATATAGAAGAATTTTTTAATCTAAAAAGTTTCATTAATAAAAAAATTAAAATTAAATTTAAATTTTATATATACTTTTTAATTTTTATTTTTCATATTTTATTTATAATTTTTTTTACCTTTAATTAATTAGCATTTAGCATTTAAATCAATTTAATCTTTAAAATGTTAATGAAAAAAAAATCTAGTCACTATACTCTTTACCATCAAAATTATGCACACTTCCGATATTGTCTCCAAAAAAATCAAAATACATAATTTATTAAATTTTTAAATCATATTAAAAATATTAAAATATCTTTAAAAACTACTTTTAAAGTAAATAAAAAATCAAAATAAATTTTTAAATCATATTACAAATATTAAAATATCTTAAAAACTATTTTCAAAATAAAATTCACCTTTGTGGTGAAGGTATTGTGCCATGGTATGGGGATATTAACGTGTCTTAGTGCAAATACAATAATTCAAATAAAACTAAAATACAAAAAATAAAAAACAAAAGCCATTCAAAAATATGCTAAAATACAAAAAATAAACTATTCAAAAAAAATTGTGCTAAATTAAACACAATAATTCAAATAAACCTAAAAGATAAACAATAAAAAATAAAAACCATTAAAAATATTTGTGCTAAATTAAACACAACAAGTTAAGCAAGAATGCTAACTAAAATGCAAGAACATAAACACAAATGCTAACTAAAAATGCAAGAACATAAACACAAGACACATTTATAGTATAAGTTGTAAATGATTTATGGAAATCTTATTATAGTCTAGCTAAATTACATATGATACAGAGTTTTCACATGATGTCCCTTTACGTTCCCCTCATTGATCTATTTATACATACCCAATCATTTATGGGTGAACTATTTGGGTCTATATGTTTGTCCTAAAATACATAGGAATATAATTAGTCAACATAGAATGCATCTATACATACCAAATTACATTAAACACTATATAATCAAATGGAATAAAGGGATTTCAACTCAAATAAATACATAGGAATATAATTAGTCAACATAGAATGCATCTATACATACCAAATTACATTAAACACTATATAATCAAATGGAATAAAGGGATTTCAACTCAAATGATAATGTTGTGTAACTATACACAATATATTTAAGTGGATTATTTTGTTTGTAAAATTATTAATGATTCATCATTAATTTAGTAGAGATTATTTATAATAATGATTCATCACTAAGTTAGAGGAAAGATGTTAGTTTCATGGATTAATGATTGCCCCCTATGTTAATGGAGACATGGAGACATGTTAGTATGGGGATGTATTAAAACAGGTGTTCCCTTTACTTGTAATTATCCATTTTGTCATTAATACAATGAAATATCATTTACTAATTTGAATATCAAGTAAATGGAGATGTTTTTCTCAATATTTTAGGAATTGTGGATGCATTCCAACCCTTAGGTGTGTAAGTGATTTCAATCCATTGTTTTTATTATTATTGTTTAATTCATTTTTTTAATGGTTTGATTTTAGGTATCAAAACACTTCAAGTTGGTATCATAGCAAATTTATACTCACTTTTATAATGTTGTTAGAAAAAAGGAAAAATTTTAAAAATCAAAACCACAAAAATTTATAAAACTTTTTCAAAATAATCATGTAAGAAAATTGAATATATATTTTATGTGAAAAAAACATCCAAAGAAAAGGTTAGATAAAAAAATATAATGAAGATTCAAATTCTCTTATTTTAGGGTAGTTTGTTATGACTAAGACTATATTTTTAGGTTTTTCACCATATTATCATAATAACTTCTCTAGTTTATATTTTAAGTTTCAAAATGCATCTTCTTAACTTTGAAATAGTATATTATATTTGTGATTTAATTTATAATTAATAAATTGAGATTATTTCAATTTGGGAAAAGATGGCTAAAGAGAAGAAATTAAAGTTGAAGAAAAAGTTCAATGAGAAAGAAAGAGAAGAAAATAAGGGCCAAACTCGTATGGTTATTCATACAATGGAATTTTATTAGAAGAGATAAGTACCAAAACGATATGCATATTCTACAAGATTTTTAGAAAGAAACTCCCCACATCACTTGACAACTATGACATCAATGCTTGCAACTATGATTGGATTGAAGGGAGGATGAAATAAAATGTGAATAAGAGGAAGAAGATGCATCTAAAAAATTGAATCTTCTCATATTTATGATCAATCTCCTTGTGAAGATATTTTACTAGAAGAGGTTCAAAACATCTCCTAGCTTCTCTTTCAAGAATCTCTTCCTCTCCTTAATGAATCTCCTATTATTCATAATAATGAATCACCTTGTGAATATAATTTACAAAAAAATGCAAACATTGAACTAAATTTAGGAAAAATAATCATTACAAAAAATATTGTCCACAAGAAGCCTCCCATCATAGAGGTCTCCATGGTGACATTATTTACAATATACAGAAACCACAAAGATTAATATGGTCACATAGCATACATAGATCATATGATCCCATTCAGAAGTCACTAGTTATCTCTATCTTTGAGATCAATGTCCTTGAGAAGGGAGTGAATGTAAAGGTACCAAGTTAGTGGTGTGCATCATAGGATTCTATCTTACTTGCATGATTATGTGAGTATGACTTCATGTATCCGTTATAGTTTTATTTACATCTTCCTTGTTCTTTGAGATCAAATAATTTTAGGAAGGAAAGGAATATTGAGTCCCTAGCACAACCAATGATAACAAGACTTATGGAAGCAATCCATGTACATTTTGTATATGTTACTTATTGGGTTTCATAGGTTAGTAATGTTCCCATATGTTAATAAAGTTAATTTTATCTAATCATGCCCACTATTATTATGTAAGTAATGAATATGTGATCGATAATAGAATTAGCTCTTGTATAAAAAAAAATTGGATTGGGGGTTTGGGGGTGGGGGTTGCATGTTGTGCATACTGTACACAACATATATTGCGCATAATATGTAACACATCTCACCCCTACATACATTTTTAAGGGATGGGTCATAAGAATTTTGATTTTCTCAATCATCTTGAATCATCTTCCTAAGATCTTTGTCATCTTCTACTCGTCAAGATCTTTCCAATGACTATTACCATACTCAAATCCGGGCTCTAGATTGGAATTTATGCCCTTCTAAAACTCTTTGGACATCATTGTTCAAAGCACATGTGGTACCCACATGGATTCACCTCATTCGTACCATCCCACCTGGCATAGACTCAAACAAGGTTTTCATCATTTAGCAATGGCATGGCCACTGGAGGGGCAGTTATAAGGAATGTTCCCCGTTCCTTCGCGATTACCAGGCCTTCATCCCTTCATCCTTCCTGTCCATGTCTGAAACATTCTCAGAGTCCCAAAGTCTCGGAGTTCCCTAGCACTCCTGCATCAATGGTGGAGATCAATCCACCATTAAATCCAACGACTGAGATTCACCCTTGTTTAACACACAGGCTTAAGGGATTTGAGAATTCGATGCTTCAGTGCTCCGACACTGAATTCCATTTTCTCTATTCGCATATCTTTCGGAGTCTCGAAATCCTGGAATCCTACCATGTGGCTCAGGCCTTCGGACCTATTGGAGCATACGTTATAACACACTAAGCCTCGTGGAGTTTCAAACTCCTGAACTCCTGGTGTCCCATTAGCCATTAAGTCAAGAAAATACGCATTGGGGAGTTATATGTGGAAAAATAGGGAGATGACATGTGACCCAATCGATGGGCGACAAGTGTCAAGTTCCATCTGGCACATATGGTCTGTGAAAATCATGAATCGGGATGACATGTGGCGTGTTGATCATGGGTCCACGTCACCCTAGGTGATGTCAGTGTGCCACGTCACTCTAGACTGATAGCCTCCAGGAGCCTCTAGCCTCTCCTACCTATGAAATCGCCCGAAGCTACGAAGTATGAACTCCCGCCAACAACCTCCCAATACACTTTTATCCCACAGTCAAGATAGGTCCACGTAGATCCATATATCTACAACCTTTGTTGCTTTGTGACTTAAATGTTTAGGAGCTTGGCTATTTAGTTTCCTTTTTACTCCTAGAGTGGTCAACATTGGACTAACCAGGGTCTAGATCTAATGGTCAAGAGAGATCTTGAATAATCCTGGGATCGACGATCCTCGTCACTTCACAACTTCGGCATTCAAGGATTTGGTTGTTTAGTTTCCTTTTTACTCTCGAAGTCGGTCAATGTCGAATGTCCATGACGTTAATCCAAAGTTCAGGGGAGATCTTGAATATCCTCAAATCTACAATTCACGTTACTTCGCGACTGAGAAATTGATCAGGGTTTAACGATGGGACGGATCCCACAATCACTATTAAGGAAATTTCCATATGTCGATCAACCTCTTTGTTAACCATAGCAGCAGGTTTCCTTCGGTTGGTTTTTCATGTAGTAAATTTATAACATCCCGGAGCTCCGAACTCCCGGAGTCCCGATCCAAGATATCTTATCTCCTTTCAGACCCAACAAAGGGTTCCAAGGTCCTGGTCATATGGATTCCCTCACAATTTTTGGGGCTACACGCTCAACTCTTATCCGTGATTTGGTTAGGGTCGTGAGCATGAGCCCTCGGTCACACAAAAAAATGTCTTAAAGGAGGCGACCTCTATCCATAGAGATCACATTTAGTAACATGTGAAGTTAAATTAGAGGGGTCGACAGGAATGAAGCATTCCAATGAAGTTTTCCCCGACTCTTACATTACAAAATCAATCCTTGGGAAAATTCCCTCAAGGATTTTCCAACCAGTACATAAACCATAATCTTATTCCTAATTTCATTTGAATACCCATGTCTAATAGTTCTCTTGATTCTAAGAAGATGAAAATATAAACCATTCAAATGCAGGGCTTCACAGAAGAACAATAATCATTACTAATATTAATCATGGAATGTAAATTTTAGTCATAGACACAGACATCAAACCACTCATTTCAATTCTAGTTCACAGGGTATATGAGATACATATCTATTACAGTCGATCATCGAACAACTGAATTTGGGTGTTCTCCTTTCCACCCAACCGTAGGCTCATAGGCATTCGTTCTTAGCTCTCTAGAAACCCCCATGCCAAGCCATGATATTAATAGGGAATTTTTACAATTTCTAAGAGATCATTTCTTTGTTCTCTCCTTTTAACCAGAACAACTTAATCCTTCATTTCTTCTTTAGAACCCCACATCCTCTCTCATTCTCCTCTTTTCTCTCTGTATATCCCGGTCTCATAGCCCCCCTGTGGGAATGGTATCCTTATTTTCTTCCTTCGTGTGTGATCTTTCACACCTTTTTCCTCCCCAATAATTATTATATTATAATTAATATTAACTAGATTAATTTCTTTTACATTTATTATTAATCACATTAAGGTGGGGCCGACCTGTACCCTTTATATTACAAATAGGGTTATAGGAAGGTCTGACTCTTGAACAATATATAGAAAAGGATCTGATACACCCACTAGTGCTCATCCACTAGGGGCACATCCATAGGGATGTCATATCTCTAGTTCACTACATTACACAAAAGAACCATATCTTCGCACGTTCACCTGTGCTCGTCCATAGGCAAGTCCACTCTATATATCTTCTTTCACACCGCCTCACACAGGAGAATCATATAGAGTCTTCTCATCAACTCTGCTTCTCATAGGAGGATAATACATCATATTCATTTATTTTCACATGAAGATGCACCCAAAACTTTGGGATTTCACACATTCACCTTGTGCTCAGCCACATGCACGTCTAACTCAATAGACCGCCTTTCCCACTGACTAATCATCTGGATTTCTTCTAAAATCTATGAATGGAGGAGGTCATCTCTATTCTACTAGCTCTATCTCAGGAAGGAACCACGTACCCTTCTTAGGGTATTTCTCTCAGGTTTGTAAGCTGAGCGAAATACTCACATAGATATAATGATCCACATCTCATAGGTTTGTAAGATGGAGAATGTCTCACATAGTTGCATCCATAAACACTCCCTCTTAGCTAGGGAGGCATTCTTTATCATGCCAATTCTCACATGAATGTATTTTGAATTTTGTCTTGGCTAGAGTTATCGACACTTCCTCTCAACTAGGGAGCCATTCTTCATGAAGTTAATATATCTGCAATCTTCTCATGTGTAGGAAGGCACTGCATGTGTACGATTTTCCTCTGCATCATATCTTTGATATAAGGATATTTCATCTCACCAGATTTTGACCCATCAGGAAACACTAGGTTCTCAAGGAGCTTTACTCACAACTCTTGGTTATCATCATAGGATCCATCTCATGGTCAATTAAATCTTTTAGAAGCTTTTGAAGCCACATTTATTCGCACACTCGATGCTATATACTCTACCTCTATGGTACTCAAGGCCATAGAGTTTTGTTTCCTGCTTCATTAGGAAACCATGGAAAACTTCATGATAGAGCATCAGTTGGATGTGCATTTCCATTTCACTGTACTTTTTGCTCAATCTGAATCGACATATCTTGCACACTCAAGTTCACACTGGAGGCATATCTCAGGCCATATCTTGTATATATCTCAATACATGTTTTGTTGTTGTCTAGTGAGTGTATCTCGGTTGACCCATGAAATGACTAAGCACATTCACTACATGGCATGAATCAAGTCTAGTGTTAACTAGATACATCGGTGATCCAATCAGTTGTGGATCAATCTCATATGAATCATCATCAATCTTCTTCCTTACATCCATCACAATGGATTTTTAATTCTATCATACTGAACTTCTTTAATGTTTTCACTGTATATTTTCCTTGACTCATGAAAATATCATCAGTCCTCTATCATACTTCTTGTCCCAAGAAGTAATGCATCATACTCAAATTCTTCATCTCGAATTCAGAATTCAAGGATTACTTGTATCCAACATAATCCTTGTATCCAACAACAAGGCTTTCTGAATAACTCATCACGATGAAGCTCTCATCACCTACACTTTAATGATATAGGCTTGGATCAACAACACTCTTGCTGAAATACAAACTCATCAAGAATATATCTATCTGATATAGTTTCCATCTTATGGATGATAGTATGGATGGAAGTGTATCGGGTTCACTGGATCAAGTGCCTCATCATAGACAACTCCCTCCATTTGTGAGAAACCTTTGGCTAAATAGATTTTGTTTTGTATTTCTGAATACTTCCATCAGTTGTATGCTTGATGTTATAGATCCACTTGGAAGTTACCATTGACTTCCCTTCTGGTCCCTGAATAATGTCTTATACATCATTCTTTGAGATATATTGGTACTCTTATGTTATGGCATCTTTCCATACCTATTCTCTTGTTTCTTCTCTAAGACCAAGAAGCTCATCATCAATGAAGTGGCTCATGACTAAAGGATAGCTCAAAAATCTCTTTTTCTTTCTCAGGATGTTCCTTGGGAGGCTTGTATGTTTCTCTGCCTCTTGCAGAGTGAGTCTAGGTAGGCCTTTTATGCCCTACTGCAATATCTTTGAACATATCAACTAGATCAACTGGATCAACTGAAATAATGTATGTCTCCCTCTGAACTGTTGAAGAGGGAGAGTGTATTGTATTACTATCAATCTCCATATGATATTCTCTAGATCTTTGAAAGAATGTCTCTTCCTCAAGGGAAATGTCTTTGCTTGTCTCAATCTGTCTCTGACCAAGGATGTCGATCTGGAATGTCTTTGAAGATTCATTTTATACTTTCTTTCTAAATAATATAACTTGGACTTCTTCTCTTTGGGTACATTAAAATACACTAGGCACACAAATAACCTGAAAAGTTCAATCTCAGGATTTATTCCAGTGAAGAATTCTTCAGGAGTTATGTTTTTCAAATTTTGGTGAAGAATATTGTTCTACACATATACTGTGTCGTGCATTCTTCTACCCATAGAATCATAGAAGGATTCTGATTATGCATTATTGCATTGATTTCCTCAATGATGGTTTTATTCTTCCTCTTTCTCAAATAGTTTTGACTCCCTCTTAGTCAAGTGACTCCCTTTGAGGGTTTGACATCTTCCTTTCTTGTTAGCCTATATGGAACAAGAAAACAAAAAGAACCAACAAAATAATATATCCTAAAGGAGAATAATGAGTACATATCTAGAATCAAAACAATTTGAGGAATGTTGTCACGGCTACAACACCTACGTGTAATGTAGCAAACTTTAGAAATATAGGTTAGAGGAATGATAATTATAGCAATCAAACCTAGAGTCTTTACTTCTAATGTGTTGTTCCTATGAATTCACTGAGATCCCTCTCGATCGATGACTTCCAACAAAAGGGTTCCTTCCTCCTGTAATTATCCTCATGGAAATGATACAAATAATAAATATACAAGTGCATACCTAAGGGTGTTGATATGATTTCTCCAATGGCACCTGGTTGATCTTTGTCCTCTGAGATCTTCATGAATAATATAGTCACGATGTCACCTTTTTCCATCTTGCTACTTTAAAGCTGGCCCTTCAATGTAATATTTTGTGTATATGATTGGCTTCCTTGTCTTGTCGTCATCTTCCTTCCATTCATCAATAGATTTGTTCATCATATTTTAGATTCTTCACAAACCCTATTTAACTGGGATAGAAAACCTAATGGCTAGGCTAGGCTAGAAACCTTAGGTTTTGTTGTTCTTATGACTGCCAATGATAATCCTTGAAAGTTATAAGAACACAGGTAATCTTGAAGGCTTCTTCAAAGAGCTGCAGAAACCCTAAAATAGAAATCTGTAGAACATTGTGAAACCCTAGAAACCCTAGGGACAAAATTTCAAAATGCTCGAAAATTCATTATGAGAGTCTCTGGAGGTTTCCTGGATAAGTTGGTACTCTCCCATGTCAAAATTTTCCTCAATGTCCAAGTTTTATGGGATGAAACACTCAAAAGAGGAGGTCCGTACAAATTTTCTGGAAACCCTAGGAGGGTTGTACGGTTCTGCAGAAGAGGAGGGATGATTGGTAAAATCTTATAGCTTGTGCAATGGGTTCTTCAAGACCTATGATTTGATACCATGTTGATTTTTCAATAAGATAAGGTAAGCATGGATTTCATTCCATTTTATCATTTAACTTAACCATAGACAATAATGTTGTAGCAACCAAGATCACAGGAAGAAACACCATGCACAAGAACAAAAGAAGTATCCTAGGAAACCCTTCTCAACAAGGGAAGAAAACCCAACCAAATTCTTTGCTATATTCGTCAAGAGAAATACCTTCACTACCAAGAATAACTAGCACACAAGAGGGTGCTCAAACCCTAGAAGACTAGTGCCCAAGATAGGTGCGCACTTTTCCCAAGTAAATGTACTTGCTGAAATTTCTAAACTCACATGAAAGATATGTTTTTGAAATGGGGATTTTACCTTTACTTATACTAACCTAAACCTATCAACAGAAGTGTCTATTGGCTCAACAGGGCCGACCTCTCTAAGTCACATTATAATTATAATTATAATTATTATTATATTATAATTAATATTAACCTGATTAATTATATTTTACATTTATTATTAATCACATTAAGGTGGGGAAAACCTGTACCATTTATATTACAAATAGGGTTACAAGAAGGTTTGTATCTTGAACAATATATAGAAAAAGATATGATACACCCACTAGTTCTCATCCACTAGGGGCACATCCATGGGGATGTCATATCTATGGTTCACTACATTACCCAGAAGAAAAAGATCTTCACACGTTCACTTGTGATCGTCCATAGGCATGTCCACTCTACAGATATTATTTCCCACTACCTCACATAAGAGAATCATCTGGAGTATTCTCATCAACTCTGTTTCTCAGAGGAGGCTAATACATCATCTTCATTTTTGTTCACATGACGATGCACCCAACACTTTGGGATTTCACACATTCACCTTGTGCTCATCCACAGGCACATCTAACTCAACAGATCGCCTTTCTCACTAGATAATCATCTGGAGTTCTTCTCAACTCTTTGAATGGAGGAGGTCATCCCTACATTCCTAGCTCTGTCTCGAGAAACAACCATATACCCTTCTTAGGGGATTTCTCTCAATTTTTTAAGTTGAGAGAAAGACTCACATAGCCGCAATGATCCACATCTCACAATTTTGTAAGATGGAGCATATCTCACATAGTTGCATTCATCAACAACTCTGTGGTACTTCAAGCTGACAGTTTTCGGTCTCCTCAGCCAAACCCTCCATGATTCCATTCATTTGGATAATTGATTGGTCAACCACTAGTCCTTTTTTCATTAATTTATTTTTCCTTAGGATAAGGATGAGACTTATTATTTCAATAAAGAGAATTTGGGTCATTTTAACATAATGAACCCTCTCTATAGTTTCCTCACTCTTTCCTCTAGTGATATCATGGCCAGTACTTTAAGGCTTCACCCCCCCACAATAATTTATTGGAAATATAAACAATAATCCATTTGCATTGTTCACATGCCATAGAATGGTAATCATAATTAATGATTGATTACAAGTTGGGGGAAACATGGGTATTACAATCCCCTCCCACTTAAAAGGAACACCTTCCTCAATGTTCTTTCTCAGTAACACCTATCATTCCTTTGTCATTCAACTACTTCAGAAATATTGATCGTCTTCCTTGGTCAGGTCCTTTCTAGACCCTTGGCCTTCATCACCTTCCTTCAATAAGTTTTGACATCAAGCATATTAATAAAAATTTCATGCCAAAACATATTATTGTTGTGCAAAATTCAAGAGGAAATATTTCATAATCTAGCACAATACCTCTCTGTGTAATTCGTGGATTTTCATCCATACGGTTTTCTTGTTATCTTAGCTCATTGTTTTTCCTTGACATACCCATTATGTGCATGATCCCAATCAATAATTTATAAGAATTTTCAAGGTCTTCTCTACCCTTCAGTCACTCACCCTCCAGGCCCAGGCTCAAGCATCCCCTTCTCTATTATACAGTCTCTCAGGCGATCCATCTTGCCTTTCCAAGGATTTATCGCACAATAAGAGTTCTAAAGAATTCATTGAGCCTTACAATCGAGGCATCCCTTATACTTTCTCTACCTATGCATCCCTCTCGCTTGTGTTTCAACAACACAACATATTCTAGGGTGATCATGGCTTACCACAAGGTTCTCATGTCTCAAAAATCTCCTTTTTCATGATTTCTAGCTTGAAATCCTTCACCTGTCCTCCCTAGATAGATCCTTTTCATATCACATGTATCACATGTATACAAAAATTATGAGATATTATCATCAATTTCAAATTCATAATTTTCTTGCAAATTCGTCACCCACAGATTTCCAAATTACACATTTATTTTCAGATCTATTCTGCACAAAAGCCAGATTCACAAGTATGGGACTTTCCTTCCTATAGAATTTTATCTCAATAGACAATTGGTCTTCCTTATGGGCTTACAACATTTCCATATCCAAGACTCCTTTCTTCCTGCAATTTCAACATTCCCGAGCCAAACAAATTGTTAGTTTTCATGCACATTATATTTTCAAAACTATGCATACTAACAGTCCAAGTCATTTTCATCTATTCAAGGGCATAGATCAAAATGAAATATCATCATTTACGTATTCATCCTTTCAACATACCAAATTTTCCAATTGCAACTCAAATATAAGTTGAATTTAATCAATGTGCCAATATTCATGGCCAAATTCATACCCAATGTACCCTTACATTGGGTTCAATTTTTCCATACTTATGAAAATCACTTTTCCATGGTGTGTTGGAGCTCAACCAACCTCTTCACCATAGGTTTAATCGTTCTTATTCACTCTTAAAGTAGGAATGTGCTTCCCACTACAGGATGATCAGAATCCCAAATTAGCACATATGAAACTAAAAGTTTATCTTGAATGCACCCAATCATTCTTCCTTCATTAGTAACTAGGGTTCCAACACTCATGTCCACCCAAAATTATCTTTTATTTAACACCTCTACAATTCAATTAGAGTATTGGAAAGACCTCCTTCCTTAATGGGCAATCCATTGGCTACCCTCTTATGCAAACACGCATTTCCTCAATGCATTCCATGCAATGTGCTAACTATGATCACATGTATTCCCAGTATCCTTATATTGGTCATTGTACCCATGGTACTCCTTACTCATGCATATTCTTGCAAGGATTATAACTCATCCCTGACTGGCATAGACTGCCTCTCTCTATTATTCATATTCTTCTTTCCTAAGAATATTACCCTTCTTGGGTAGAAATGGCATACAATAGACACTCAAAATTATTCACATATCAGCAAGATAATGAAATATTTTCAGAAGGGATTCTCACCAAGTCCCTTCATACCTTATGCCATACAGGAATGAAATTTTTTATACCTATTCTGGATGCTAGCACCCTTTTTTCTGATTTTTACCTCATCAATAGTGCTTCATGGGGCTCCCAAAGTCCCCTCAACAATCTTTCAACAATCTTTCCCAACAGTATCAATTTCTTTCTGCACATGACATACATCACAATTATATTAGTCATCACATAAAATAAAAATGCATGTGTCATAACATTCCAATCAACAAAATAGTTTTAGACATGTCCTAGCGTATCTTTATGCACTTCATCACATTATCCTTAATGTTTTCATGAGTGAAACCAAAACAATTCTCAATTGTTTTTATAATCATACAATCATCATTACTATGGTGTCAAAACATTTATTTTCATCATCACACCAATTTCTCGTCCTAGAGAAAACATAATTTACGACAAGAAAGGAGTTAAAGGATCTTCCCTTTTTTTTTTCCAACTCCTTCTACACAACCTGGGATTTTTCATTTCAGCTGAGTTACTCCAAGGCCTCACTTCCCTTACCCATTCATGGTTTTAACCAATTTTATACATGTTTTTTCATTTTCCTTTTTACCAGTTGTACTTGTCTCCACAACTACTCTTTTAAGGCTTATAACTCTATTAAGC
>ML780202.1:608554-621308 GCA_009831015.1 Picea engelmannii
GATGAAGCACTAAAGCAGTGTTGAAGAACCAATGTAAAATAAGACTAATCAGTATGAAGAATTCATCATGAAGAGGGATATGAAAGGAAAGTATAAATCTACCTCTACAATTTTGATAAACTTGAAAATTTCTAGCATGGAATGTGAATCCATATATACATCACGAAATTCTGGTGTGCTGTAAAGTGATGCAAGTTTTCCAATATAAAATCTATTGAAAAATCATACAAAAAATACAATGTTGAGTTGGCACAAATGTACTGGAACCAAAGATAAAAAATTTGACACCCTATTTTTGTTGTTTAGCACCATGGATTACTTTGTCAACGTGTTTCTACACAATTTCGATGGAGGTTTTGATGATAGTTTGATGCATATTTATCTTTGTCTCATCTAGCATTTGGAATTAATGTTCATCGTTAATATTTAGGAGAGCTCTACAAATTTCAAGTCCTTAACATATGTTAGGAGGTTTGTGTCCCTAGTATCAATTAGGAGGTTTTATCTCTAGTCTCAATTTCATGTCATGTGACTATTAATTTCTCAACTTCGTTTCTCTTTTGATGTAACCCTTTCTCTATTTCTAGCACAATCATGTCTAAGGCTTCCTAGGCTTGACCCTATTTTTAGCATAGTTGAGCACGAGCAAGGTTTATGAAAGTTGTATTGCAAATCTAACATATTATATTTATAGGATTTGATATTGTTGAACTAACTCTATTATATGAGAATAAAACATCTCCAACATAGCTTCACCTAATCTTATCGAATATTTTTACAAGGAACTCTCAAACATGATTTCTTCATGATCTTATTTACCTAACATAATTATAGCCAACATAAATAAACATGTTATGTTACCATCTAAATATTTCATTCTTGATATCAAATAAAGGATTTTAGAGGAGGAACCTATCGAATGTATTTTGGTAGTGCGTGACTATGCTTGGATCACAATTATTACTTCTTCATTCACTGTTGTTAGCAGTAATTCACTAAACACTAATGGGGGTGGAAAGGGACCTAAATTAGGTTTTTGCATAATGGTATATTTGGGAAATATTTTCACATATAAAGGGGAGGAGATTATAGAATAAAACATTCAGGAGAACTAGTACAGAAGATCCAATTGGTCATTGCAAGTATGGCACTATGGTTGGTTTCGATAGTGAAAATTGGGGAATTGGTGGAGTTTTGTGAGATAAAGTCGGTAGGAATCATAGACTCAAGTTTGGGCTCCTCTACGTATACCATAGGAGGATGGGTAATATAATTTTGTTCCTTTATGATCTAGGTTAAAGGAGAAAAATAATTGTTGAGTGGTGGCAAGGTTAACTAACACTATGGGATAGAATATGAGTTTAGAGGGGTGGCTCCCATGAATCTAAAGAAAGGAAAATTATTTTTATTAAGTGAGGTAAGGTTAATGAAGTAGTTGGGATTAGTGGAACATTGGATTTATTAAGGAAGAAAAAGAAATTCTTGATCCTAAAACTGGTTGTTTTGGTTGAGTTTGATATTACTAGGCTCATAATTAGCTACTTCTTGAAGAGGAAGGTGGTAGGTGTTGATCTACCATTTTATCTTTTGTATTTCATACTTAGAAAATTTTGATCTATGGTGGAAAACACCACCAATACTTACCCACTTTATAATATGCTCTACGAAAGGGCGAGATCATGGGGATGCAATTTATTTTTAATTTATAGTTATAAATTTGTCCGCCTGAAGTCTCATACTTAGTCATTTTCCAAGAACTGTGGAAGAAGACTTCAAACATATCTTCAAATGCTCCTTTCCTTTTCTCCACCCATCAATTATTTCATAAATAATTTTATTTTTAAATCTCTATCACAACCATGGAAGTGGGACTCCTTTTATCATGTCGAAAATTTTTGCTCTCTCCGTACGCTCGATATCCAATACTTAGTATCATTTCAAAAAAAACTTAAAATCGAGGAAGTGGACTCTATTTTACCTAATTATTGATACATGTATTTCTTTGCTCCGTCGAGAGTTCTTTCTCGTGTCACAATAACCAAGAAAACATTTAATGCATGGATTATGTGAAATCAATATATGGTTAAATATTGAAGGACCGTTATTAAATGGTGTTTTCCTCGAGAATGACCTCATAATTTCAAAATTAAATTTTACTAGCTCTTGTCCCTAAAAATAAGCTTCAGTGTTAATAATAAAAAGGAAGGATTATTTTGTAACTTCAGAAGTATTGTGCATACCTTGACGAGAATTTTTTAAAGAAAGATGGAAATAAGAAAGGAGAGATTTTGTGGTGATACACATAATACTTTTGTGAGAGAAGACCCAAAGAACCTCTAGTAAAAAATTTACTGGTTTTATGCTTCATTACCATCAGAAGAAAGAAATGTTAACAATATCTAGACATTTGGGATAGTCTGAGCAGGGTAAATTCCATAGGTTTTTTACACCAAAGATTTGGTGATATGGTGAATTGATACTTTTGAAAAGGATAAAAGAATTATTAAAATGAATGGACTCTCACCAATCTCTTTGATACCACCAACTTTCATTCATATGCTTAAGTTTCTAAAGCCGAGAGAAATATTCAAGGTTAAAGAAGCTAACAATTTCATTAAAGATAAAAATAATGGTAGGGACGTGTTATCGCAATGTCTTGAATATCCATCGACAATGTCAAAATATTTATTAGCAATACAAGTTAGTCAACTAAAGAAACCCTATAAATAAATGGCTTGGTTTCTGGCTAGAATACTTGGATTGGAGTCTAGTGCTACTATTCCTCGGTTGGTCCTTTATATTCTATATTATTTTGTTCAAGGAAAAATAATTTTTGACTAGTCAATAATTACATCTACAAAAATATCATCTCAATTGTCAAACTTTATAAAAGACAGGAAATTCTAGATGTATGTATATTTGGTCTTTGTGATTGTCGACTGTCATGAATTTCAAGAGTTGCATTTATCAAAACAAGTTGATCTCAAAATAGACTTGTTTTACACATGGTATCCTGCTCTCTGGAAATAGAAAGCAATGTATCATTTCTATGAATTCTATAATCCTTTTTCATCTTCTTTTAAAACGCTCATTTTTGGAAATAATGCTTCAATTTTTTCATTGGAAGAAGATTTAGTATTAGAACAAAGGGGAACATTTGAATCTAATGAAAAATATAGTATAATAAGAATTTATTGTTCCTAGGAACCCCCAATTTATCTCTGGTTCTATGTATTAGAAAAAATGTTCATAATAGAAGTTTGTAGGAAATACCTATTATTGGAAAATTTATTTTCTCAAAGAAATAAAATGCAATCCATTCAATTTCCATGGAAAGTTGGTGAAATCATGGTAAAAAATGCTTCAAAAATTGATGAATTTGCGACTCAATTTGATCAGTACAATTTAAGACTAGAAGATTTTGTGAATGGGTTTGATCCCTTACAATATTTCATGAACCACATGACTTAGGTTGGCTTTAGTGTTTCATACATAAATACCTATATTTTCAGACAAGAGGAAAACGAGGAAAATTATTCTGAAGAAATTCTAGTTGGATATATTGAAACCATAATAAGCATAAATGAAGCACACAAGAAAGACAAGAGAGTTGCAAATGAGAAAATTACCAAGTCCCAGAGTTCATCTCAAAAAAGAGGCACACCTAAACAACATTCCCAAAATGTTATTCAAGAAAAAAAAGTATTCAATTGTTAACTCAGGAGATGTTGATGATCCTAATCATCATGAGAAGAATATTGAAAAATGTCATAAATTACCGGTGTATAAAAGAAAAAGGAAGAACACTCAACATGAATCATAGGAGTATATACCTGAAGATGATGTTCTTCTCCAAGACATGGAACTTGATGCTAACATTGAAGACATTGATTTTCTAGATGATGAGCAAATAATTCAGCCAGAGAAAGAATTGATAGTCCAAGTAACTTCATTTTATGATGAAGAGTCCTTGATCCTCCATAGTGCATCACTTGACAAAGATATAAAAAGATGGTTTTTGAACATGATAATTCAAAGGGAAAAAGAATTAAAGATTCGAAGATGAACTTATATGGAACCCTAGCATCAAGGATTTTCAGAATTTACAAAATCATTGGTGATGTGATAGGTGTCAATTGATCATATGGAAGTAGAGAATGCATGATTGAAAGAAAGAGTTCAAGTATTGTAATATACATTGATGCCACCACCTATCCTTGCAAGCCTACTAGATACTATTCAACTAGGAACTCATATTTAAAATTGAAAGGAACATAAAGTTTATTTGTTGTAGTTAGAAACTTTGTTGAAGAAAATATCAAAAAAATAATGCCTCTTATTGTGGAAGCATGGGATATTGGAAGAAATATCGTTTCTTTTTGTTATAAGCTAAACAATTTCATAGAATTTATTCAAATTGACTTCAAAAATGAAGAAGGGTTTTATAAATATGTTGTCACCACTTTTATCTTCAAATTTTCTAATATGACTAATTTAAAAAGAAAATAAGAATATTTTCCTTCTCCTTCTTGAACAAAAAATTTAAAGGCGTGCTAAGATAAAGATTCTGAGAGAAATATTGGATGATTGTGATGTTTTGGTTACCAAAAAGGAAGTGTTGTATCATAGATTGACTAAAACAAACCTAGCAGGAAGCATAAAGGAGGTACAAAATCCAAAGTTCATAATAAATTCTATTTTTATGACAAAGCTGCAATTTGAAGAGCGCGTGGAAATTTTAAAGGCGGTATTAGCTCAAAGTTTAATAGTATAATATAATATAATAAAAATGAAATTGAAATTTGGTTGGTTAGTTATGAAAATAAAAATGAATATATTGAAGCTTCACTTCATCAAATTTCATTTGATTTAAGAGAATTAGAAGGCATGTTATTTGATATAAATATTAGACATGAGATCAATGTTGCACCAATGAAATATTACATAGAGGATTGGTTAAAATGAGCCTTATTGACGATAACTAAAGAACATCATTTGGAAGAAGTTGAAACTGGTAGTGCAACCACAACAAGAGATAATATAAAAGGCACATCAACAAGCAAATGAAAGATAGAAAGAATCCATCACAGTAAGTCAAAATTGATAACACTCCATTTTTATTCATTTTCCTTTCAGAATTCATCCAATTGTATTTTTTTATACCAAGAAGAATATGATCGAACCCTAATTGTTCCTTTATCTTATTTTTAGGTCTAGTTTTTCTCATGCCCAACTCTATTCATTTTAGCACATTTATTCTCTTTCATTTTCTTTAATTTACAATCCATGAAATCCCCAATCCCAATCATTTTGGATGAATTCTCTTGTTTCTATAAGACTATTAAAGACTATTTTACCATTTTGATAATATCTTTGAGAACTATATTGGTGTTAATTTTAATTGTATTTTTACACTATGAGTATTTGAGTAAATATATTCGAAATCGACCTATCATATCCTATTTTTTATTTTAATGATTAATACTCACTTAAAGTTCTATCACGCATGGGTCATTTACCTTCTTTCATTGAATGTGATCAAATATATTTAAATTTTGTGATGGTGTTAGCACTCTGTAATTTGCCCAAAGCTATGGAGGCAGTCTCAGAGGCAACATCAAAACCACTTCGAGTTAGGGATCTAGCCCTCTAAGACTCAGAGAGGGATCTCTCTATCAAATTTAGATTTGTTTGAAATAGGGTATTAGGCTAGTTATGCAGAATAGGTTATGTTCTTGGAGTTTTTTGTAGATTGGCTGGAAAAGGTTTCATGCTTCCATTGGGCTATGGGGTCTATTCATAAAGATTGAGATCAAAGAACAATTTATAAGAAGTATTTTCACAAGGTGAGATAATGAAACTATTGGATTCTTTGGGAATAAGTGGTGGATTAGAAGAAAAGGTGAGATTATCAATCACAGTAAAGAAGCATTTAAGAATTTCTTCACTACAACATCAGAAGACAAACAATTAGATTTTTAAAAGTCAAAAAATGGGGTATGCAAAGATAAATCCTGTAACTTCAACTCCTTTTAAAAGATCAGACAAACAACATAATGATAACAAAGGCAGATACACATTCAACGATGAGGGAAAAACTTCACCAATAGATAACATGCAGGAATCCTGTGAAACATTTCTTTATATTTTTGGAAAATCTCTTGATAGAAGTTAAAGTGCTCACAGCCTGCCTAGGTGTGAGATCAACAACCTTTTACATTAAAATCCTTTGAATAAATAGGGGAGATCCCCCCAAAAGTTGTGTGAGTCATATTTAACTGCCTCAGCCAAAAATAGCCACAAATCCCCCAAAATCTGGAACTGTCCGCCATGAAAGATAGGCCTAATTTATGCAAACAAGGGGTCCGAACAAACATTTGTTTCTCTTCAACGCTGACACCTAGGAAAAAACTGAAGGAGGTTATTGTATATGGGTATGTTATGGACAAAAACCTCCTTCGGTTACGCCAAATTCTCCTCCATCTGGCCGGAAAATCTCCCGCAAAATTAGGATTGTAACGGAAAAATGAAAAACTAGAAAAAAGGGCCTCGAAGGTGGCTTTGATTATCCCTTCTCGTGGAACCTGTGAAAAAACAGAGAGAGGTTTTTTTTCTTCATCCCGTTAAGGAGAAAAACCTCTTTCATTTTATTAAAATTCGCTATCGTTCGCCCGGAATCGGCTTCGGAAGATGACATGATGAACAGGAAAAAATGGGTGAAATTTGGGAAAAGTAGTTTTTTGGGGGATAGGTGGTATTCTGGACCCCCCCTGAGGTGGTAACAGGTTTTAGGAGGGGGGGTCCACTGGCATGTGAAGGTTACATGTGTTTTGGGGGTGGTAATGGAAAACAACCATTCCGGACCCCCCCCTCTCGTTAAACATTGGATGGTGAGGGGGGGTCCGTAAAGTTTAACAACCATTTGATTAATTTTTGATGTGATGAATGTAAGGGAGGTTTGGGTGGGTAGACTTAGGGTAGTGTTAGTTTTTTTTTTTAATTTTTTTGTTTTTGTTTTTTAATATTATTTTCATTACATGTTTTGTTTACGTTTTTGTTTTGTTATTTTATGTTTGTTTTTTGTTTTTTTGTTTTTTAATTGTTTTGTGTTTATTATATATTTTGTTTTGTTTTGTGTTATATTTTATATATTTTAATCATTTTTTTTATTTAGTCTTTAATTAATCAAACTCTAACCTAATTAATAACTTATATTTTTAACTTAATTATTAATTAATTAATTAATTATTAACTAGTTAGTTATTAGCTAGTTTAACATATTCTAACTATACTAACATTATTATTTGATCAAATTAACTTATTGTTATTTTTGTTTATCATGAGTTTGATTATTCATGGATGGGTGGCGGGCGAGATGTGGCTAAGGGAAGAAAGGACAAGGGAATGAGTGGCGCAGAGGCAGATGAAGGATGCAGAAGAGGGGATGTGATCGGGCGAAAAGTATGGATGACACGTTGGGACAGGGCCCTCCAAAGAAAAATGTCTCATTCCGAACCCCCCCCCCCCATTGTTAAAGGAAGAATGGTTGGCGGGGTCCGGAATTCAATCTCAACTGTAGATCTATGCGTCAACCTCTCAGCCGTTCAAATGTGCACCTTTTTTATACCTGATTTTGGACCCCCCCCCCTGCCATTAAAGGTAGAATGGTCGGGGGAGTCCGGAAAAGCCTGTGAACCGTAGATATCAGTGCCAACCTCTCAACCGTTCATTTATGCATTGTATTTACTCTGTGAGCGCAAATTCATATTTTCTCCAAAACTTAGGATAAGTGCATTATGTGGATTTTGTGCACTGCTTCCCTTGCTTTTTTCTCCATGGGGTTAGGAAAAACCACTCAGTGTCAACAACCATGAATTTTCTTTTCTTTTCCTTTCCTTGAAAATAATTTGCAGAGATGAAATATTATTTGCAAGCCAAAATACATCCAGAGTGAAAATTTTCCAGTCAACAGATGATCCTATGAATTATATGGTTATAACAGTGGCTCCACCCGGGGATGGAAACTCTTTTGGGAGGTGTCAAGAACCATTGAATTGCGAACATGCAGAACGATGCTTTATTCTTTGGGTTGATCCCAAAATCTTATTCTACAACCTGTACCTATTTTGATCTTGCAACTGAAACCAAATTAAAATAAACACTACTAAAAAAGAGATGCTTGGGATGATGAGCTTATTCACATTCTCCTACCTACCCTATACTGTTGAAAATCATGCTAAATCAAATAATACAAAAATGCCAATGAAGCTAATCAAGTAGCTGCTGAGACCAGTGGACTGCTTGACTACTTGTTAGCACAGTCAAAAGGGTAGCCTGACCTTTTTCCAATAGATTCAAAACTGCGAAGTGTAATGGTCGCTGCTGAAAACATGATTGATCTTTACAATAGAGACCTTGACAATATTGAAGAACAAAAGTAATGCTAGAGATAGATTGAGGCTCTGTAGTGAAAAAATTATCCCTATAGGTGACTATAGGATCAAGGTAGAAATGACATGTTCCTTGATTTTTAGATTCAACCAAGTGAGTAACATGCGTTGGCACTGTATCTATGCTATTTGCATCCTCAGGCACTTCCTGATATGGCTGCAAATGTTTTGGTGGGTTCTGAAATGGTACTTCTAATGAACATGTCCCTGTAGTTGACTCCTTGATCATGTCAATATCATAACAGTTTTCCAGCTCATGACTGGCGAATGAAGAATGATTTTGACCGCACAGGTCATCCAACTGATCAGTTATTGGATCCTGAAAAGACTGATAGGACTGCTGCATTGATTCAAATGAAATTTTTTGACTTTTTATGTATTTATCCTTCAACACTTGTTCAAGAGTCTCCTTCAAAATTTGAAATGAATTATAATCTAATGGGACATAATTACATTCCACTGTTTCAAATCTTGTTTTGGGCTCTGGACTTCGAAAATCAAGGGAAAATAGTGATTGTGATTTTGGGTCTAAAATAGATCCCATGTCATCAATGACATCCTCTACTGACTCATCATAAAAAAAATTGTCTTCACTATTCACAACCTGCCTAGAGTTTCTTTTCAGAAATTGAAAATATGAGAAACATAAGGGCAAAGTGTTTTCACTTACTCTAAGATTTTCTTCACTTTGATAATTGTTGTCATAATTTCCATGTGCATATTGATTTCCATATCTGAGTTGTAACTGGTCTTCTTCCTGCCAATGACATGTTGTTGATTTCTTTGAACAATCCACCTCTATTTCAACCTCATGATCATCATCATACTGATCACACTTGGGTAGATTATCCAAGTAGAGAATTTCATCCAACATGCACATCATATTAGCTGGTTGTTCCTCTGTAAGTTGAGATGGAACTTCATCTTTGACTGTATTGTGAATTGAATACATGAAAGAATCATTATTCAAACCATGGTACCAAGGATGGGTATAAAAATGTTTGGGAACAGTGACCTTTTCTTTCTCTAAAATCAATGGAACATGATGTCTTTGGACAACAAGCTCATCTTTCTTGTTGATCCTTTGCATCATCTCTTCCATGGCACTGGCCAAAATGTCCAGTTTAGCTTCTGATGACTTCAAATACTCCTTTTCTTTGTTCTTTACCTTTGAACTTTTGAGCAACAAGTTGGTCTCCACATCAACTGCAATGTTCTACATTTCTTCAGGGCTTGCAATGTTCCTTTCTCTTAATTGGAATGTCATTTCAGGATCGAAGGCATCTGGGAAATGCAAGTGTGTTGATCCTAGGGGTGGTCTTATGTCATCAGGCATTGCATGATATATCTTATTGAACCTTGTTGAAAACTGATGTACTGTTTCCCCTGGCTTCCTTTTCAAATGGTCATATTCTTCTAGGATGAGAAAGACATTTCTCATGATCACCCACATATCTAAGAAAATTGGCATGAACTGATGAAAATTTATGATGCTTGCAGCTGGGAGGATTTTAAACCAATTTTTAACTTTGCCTTGCAAAGACAAGGCAAACATCCTGATATAGACATCGTCATCTTCAACCTCATAAAGGTCAAGAAAATCTTCAAACCTCTGTATGTGTTTTTCAGCAGTAATATTGGCATTCTCTCCATCAAACCTGGGCAGATTATTGGTGTAATTTGCAGGAAGGTCATGGAGGATAGGAGGAAAATCTAGGGGCTTGTATCTGTCTGGGATTTTTTCAAGTACATAAGGTGAAGCAAGAGGCTTACAACCATCCGAAGGTTTAGCAAGAATAAGAGATAAAGCAGGAGGCTTATGTCTCACTAGGGTTTCTACAGGTGCATCTATGATGTGCACAGGTGTATGAGTATGTACATAATCTACAATTGGGGATATGATCTCTTGAGGCTCCTAAATCAACATGTGGTCAATGTAATATTCAAAAATATACTTTTGATTGGGCTTAGAATAAGACAAAACATAATTGCAGATAAAACCAAAGATGTTTTGAATGCAATTTGTGCTTGAGTACCTGGTCTTTCTAGACTACTTGGCCATGCTTTAGGTTCTTCCTCCAGTGGATTCTTTGAGTTGGCACTGTCTGGAGCTGATTTGAGTTACCAGGTGAATGATCTTAGCCTTCTTATGTCTGGTCACTGTCCACCATCAGTGATCAGATATGGAACTTTGAAGTGTACTACTGGAGAAAGTCCCCAGTATGGTTGCCATTTTGTTAGCACTCTGTAATTTTCCCAAGGCTGTGGAGGCAGTCACAGAGGCAACATCAAAACTGCTTCGAGTCAGGGATCTATCCCTTAGAGACTCAGAGAGGGATCTCTCTGTCCAATTTAGATTTGTTTGAAATAGGGTATTAGACTAGTTATGCAGAATAGTTTATGTTCTTGGAGTTTTCTGTAGATTGGCTGGAAAAGGTTTCACACTTCCATTGGGCTATGGGGTCTATTCATAAAGATAGAGATCAAAGAACAATTTATAAGAAGTCTTTTCACAGGGAGAGATAATGCAACTATTGTATTCTTTGGGAATAAGTGGTGGATTAGCAGAAAAGGTGAGATTCTCAATCATAGTAAAGAAGCATTTAATAATTTCTTCACTACAACATCAAAAGACAAACATTTAGATTTTTAAAAGTTAGAAAACAGGGTATGCAAAGATAAATCATGTAACTTCAACTCCTTTTAAAAGATCAGAAATATAACACAATGATAACAAAGGCATATACACATTCAACGATGAGGGAAAAACTTCACCAATAACTAACATGCAGGAATCCTGTGAAACGTTTCTTTTTATTTTTGGAAAATCTCTTGATAGAAGTTACAGTGCTCATTGTCTGCCTGGGCGTGAGATCAACAACATTTTACCTTAAAATATTCTGAATAAATAGGGTAGATCCCCCAACAAGTTGTGTGATTCGTATTTAACCGCCTTGGCCAAAAATAGCCACAAATCCCCCAAAATCTGGAACTGTCTGCCATGAAAGACGAGCCTAATTTATGAAAAAAAGGGGTCTGAATAGACATTGTTTTCTCTTCAACGATGACACCTGGGAAACCAATGAAGGATTTTATTGTATATGGGCATTTTCTGGACAAAAACCTCCTTCGGTTTCACCAAATTATCCTCCAGCTGGCCGTAACAGCTCCCGCAAAATCAGGACTGTAACAGAAAAATGAAAAACGGTAAAAAAGGGCCTCTAAGATGGCTTTTATTCTCCTTCCTCGTGGAACCTGTGAAAAAAATGAGAGAGGTTTTTTGTATTCATCCTGTTATGGAGAAAAACCTCTCTCGGTTTCTTAAAATTCACTTTCGTTCGCCCGGAATCGGCTTCGGAAGATGACATTCTGAACAGGAAAAAATGGGTGAAATTTGGGAAAAACGGTTTTTTTTGGGATAGGTGGTATTCTAGACCCCCCCTGAGGTGGTAAGAGGTTTTAGGGGGGAGGGTTCCGCTGGCATGTGAAGGTGACACCTCTCTGGGGGGTGGTAATGTAAAACAACCATTTCAGACCCCCCCCCCCCCCCCCNCTCTCATTAAACATTGGATGGTGAGGGGGGGGTTCGGAAAGTTTAACAGTCATTTGATTAATTTGTGATGTGATAAATGTAAGGGAGGTTTGGGTGGGTAGACTTAGGGTAGTGTTAGTTTTTGTTTTTAATTTTTTGGTTTTTGTTTTTTAATATTATTTTTATTACATGTTTTGTTTACGTTTTTGTTTTGTTATTTTATGTTTGTTTTCTATTTTTTTGTTTTTTAATTGTTTTATGTTTATTATATATTCTGTTTTGTTTTGTGTTATATTTTACATGTTTTAATAATTTGTTTTATTTAATCTTTAATTAATCAAACTCTAACCTAATTAATAACTTAGATTTTTAACTTAATTATTAATTAATTAATTAATTAATAATTAATTAATTATTAACTAGTTAGTTATTAGCTAGTTTAACCTATTCTAACTAAACTAACATTATTATTTGATCAAATTAACTTATTGTTATTTTTGTTTATCCTGAGTTTGATTATTCATGGATGGGTGCTGGGCGAGATGTGGCTAAGGGAATAAAGGACAAGGGAATGAGTGGCGCAGAGGCAGATGAAGGATGAAGAAGAGGGGATGTGATCGAGTGAAAAGGATGGATGACACGTTGGGACAGGGTCTGCCAAAGAAAAATGCCTCATTCCGGACCCCCCCCCCCACCGTTAAAGGCAGAACGGTCGGGGAGGTCCAGAATTCAATCTCAACCATAGATCTATGCGTCGACCTCTTAGTCGTTC
>ML780202.1:621320-639539 GCA_009831015.1 Picea engelmannii
TTTCTGTTAAAGATAGAACGGTTGGGGGGGTACATAAAATCTTGTGAACCATAGATCTCAGCACCAGCCTCTAAACCGTTCATTTATGTGTTGTCTTTACTCTGTGAGTGCAAAGTCATATTTTCTCCAAAACTTAGGATAAGTGCATTATGTGGATTTTGTGCACTGCTTCCCTTGCTTTTGTCTCCATGGGGTTAGGAAAAACCACTCAACGTCAACAACCATGAATTTTATTTTCTTTTCCTTTCCTTGAAAATAATTTCCAGAGATGAAATATTATTTGCAAGCCAAAATACATCCAGAGTGAAAATTTTCCAGTCAACATATGATCCTATGAATTATAGGGTTATAATAGATGGATGTGAGGTTTATTTTATATTTTCTTTAAAATATCATTTTGTATTGTATTTATGTAAAGTTTGTGTTTATATCAGTAAGAATTCATGGTCCATGTCTCAGGAATAACATATATTTTATTATGTTGTTTTAATATTTTGATTTATTTGAATGATAAAGATTAGAAGTTTTCTATTAGCATTCTCAACAATCCAAGAGCATCAAGATATATATTTTAATAATATATTGAGGAGTACCACCTCTGTAAAAATGCAGGGGGATTCATATCCTCGTGAGTTTTATGTTTCAATCTTAACAGATTCAAACATCAACATTTTTGGTGACCATAAATCTAGTTTCACACCATAATTCTTTATGACTCAAACTCAACCTAACCAACCCTAGTTGCAAGATGGATTAGGAAATAAAACAAGCATTTTGCATTAATTATATGATCTAGTGATGAAAACAACCCAAACTTGTGAAGAAATTGAAATACCTTGGAAAATTCTTTCCCGTGAAGAAGAAAGACAAATACAAAGAAGGAAAGATATAGATAGAAATTGAAAAAAAATAAGGGCCCTATAACAAGAATAAAAAGTAAACAATTTCAGATCCTAGAAATTGGAGAAAGTTCTATTGAAGAAAAAGAAAGAAATCCAGTCATGGGTGATAGAGATAAAACCCTGAAAATCATGAATAAAGGCATGAAAGACAAAGAGTCCCACTAAGAAGGGCTATAAATAGGCCACTCAATCTTCAAGGACAAAAACATCAACTTCCAACTCTTCCACAAGGAGCGTTGGCAATATTTTTAGGATACGAGGAAATCAATCCCAAAAGATATCTGGATTTATTTTTGGATATGTGTGAATTTCATTTAATAGAACATGATGATGTAACAATAGGACTATTTCTTCATAAATTGATTACATGAGCATATGATGGGTATACATATATTCCTGCAATATCGATTAGATCGTTTGATGACATAGAAACAATGTTCTTGACAATGTATTATCCCCTAGTAGCATATCATACTCTTCTCACGCAATTTACCCAAATGTTTTTGGGGAAAGGTGAATGAATCAAATATTTTAATATTAGATTATTTAAGAAATTAAATAAAATTCTAGAAGGAAAAAATCCAAATGCTCTGATGATACTCGGGTGTTACAAAAATGCAATTCCTTCTAACGTAAAGTTTTCTATCAGGGCTTCTCAAATTGAAAATTTACAAGCAACAATGGAAAAGGACATATAAATGGAAGAGATTATGTTGGAGATAGGTGTTGACCCTGATATAATTCTCGGAAATTTCCAAAGACAAATGGAAAATATTACCATTTCAAATCAAGAAGCATCAAGTTCAAAGAGAAATGAAGATCAAAGAACATGCCATACTAAAAATAAAGGAGTTGGAGGAGGGATTTTCAAAGAAACAATCCATAATGTAAGAAATGATCCTACCACAACACAAGAAACTAGACAAAGGATGGATATAGCACAGATGAATCAAACCATCCAATAAATGAAAAATGAATTTACTAGATTAAGGAGAAATGAGGATTTTCCTCCTAATCCAAGAATGCATGTTCAAGAATAGAGGAGAAATATGGTTCAAGAACATAGGATACAAAATTATGGTAGCAGTGATGAATTCATACATAGGGTGACAAGAATGCCAAATCCAAATGTTGCAATACTAGAAAATTGTTTTGAAGATAAAAATATTGATCAAGAGGTTGATTACATTCACGAAGAAAATCTTGAATATGTACAAACAGATGAACGTGAGTCATCCATGTATATATTCTTTGATTAAGAAGAAAATGATATCTCTCAAGATAATGGTGTCCAAACAAGGTCAAAAATAAATAAAACAAAATAAAATGTAGAAAAAGGTGAAGGAAAAGTTGGGAACAAATGTAACAGAAACAACTAAGCATCAGCCAGTTGTAAATTCAACAAGAAATTCTCCACAAATGACATTTAATGTAATATATGATATGTCAAAATTAAGGATTACTTTTTCATTCATGGAAGTTGTAAAAATTCTCCAGCAAAGGAAAAATATCCTTAAAATGTTAGATGAGCCAAGTTATAGAATGGAATTCATTGCATCAATTTCAAAGAAACAACAAAATAATTCAACAGGAAGACCGAAAGGTAAAGTCCCACCTTTATATATCACAATAGAGAATTATGATGTTGTGCTTGATAATTGCATGATTGATGCTGGAGCTACAAACAATATTATGCCATTATCAATGATGGAAGCACTTGGGATGAATTGTAGAAAGTACTATGAAACCAAAGGGAGTATTTTTTCCACTGATTCAAGAAATGTCCTATCATATGAAGAAATTAAAGATTTTTGTTCTTGAATATTTTCTACCCCACATTTCACAACTGCATTCACAATTATAGTGGTTGATCTTCCTCAGGCTTATGGTGTATCTCTTGGTAGATATTGGTATGCATTACTTGGTAGGTACATCATGAATGATGGGAGTCGCATGATGTTACCTAATAAATATGGAACAATTTTGAGGGTTCCATAGGAACCAAGAAAACCATACTCTTTTAAGAAAAAGGATAATGAATTTATGCAAGGTTATGTTGATTCCAATATAGGGAATTATGTCGTGTTGAACCTAGAACAACCAGATATTCAAAAAAGAAAAGAAGAAATTTCTTTCAAATGATTTTGGAGAATTTATTTTGATGGTGCATGTTTTAGTTCAGGGAGTGGTGCCAGAATTGTGCTTAAAGGTCCTTATTCAATTATACACCCACATGCCATCATATTGGAATTTCCTTTCACAAATAATGAAGAAGAATATGAGGCATTGATCCAAGGGATTATTTTGGCATTGGAAATCAAAATTGAAAATTTGATTATAATTGGTGACTCTGAATTAGTTATAAATCATATTACCCAAAAATATAAGATAAAAAAAGAAAGTACGAAATTGTATGCAAAAAGAGTGAATGAACTAATGGATTCATTTAGTTCATTTAATATATTTTCCATCCATAGATAAAGGAATCAGAAGCCAAACTCTTTATCACTTGCCGCATCATTATTTAATCCATATGATCTTCAAAACAAGAATAATTTTCAAGTGAAGAGAATCTTCAGGCCCTTAGTTCTTGAAAAAAAGGAATATCTTCAAGTATTTGAAAATAATGAAAAGTTGAATGATTTTCTTGCCAATGTAGGTGAACGTGAAGAAAGCATTGCATTGATTTCAAAAAATTGTGTCAAATATGAATCTTTTTTCACAAGAGATTATAAGACCAAAGATTTCAAAGAAGAAGAATCTACACAAAAGACACAAAAAACTCAAAAGATAAATATGAGAATGGAAAGTTCTCCAAAATATGTGAATCTTGGGATTGATTGCACACCGTAAGAAGTTGATCAATGTATTTCTTTGTTTAAATAATATTTTGATGTTTTTTCATGGATATATGATGATCTCAAAGATTATGATAAATCAATATTCTAGCATATAATACCACTAAAAAAGGGACCAAGCCATTTAAATAAAATTTGTGAATAAAAAACCCAAAATTGAAGCTCTTGGTGAAAACAAAACTTGAGAAATTGAGAAAAGATGGATGAATTTTCCCAATCAGACATTCAGAGTGGCTTTCCAATCCAGTAATTATAAGGAATAAAAGTGGATAAATTTTCTTATGTGTTGAATTTAGATATTTAAACAAAGCAAGTATAAAATATAATTACCGTATGCCAAACATGGAAATGTTACTTCAACAAGTTACTAGCTCAACTCTCATGTTTATGTTAAATGGTTTATCAGGATATAAGCAGGTGCTTGTTGCAGAAGAATATAGGATGAAAAAACTACTTTTATCGCACCATGGGAGACTTATGCATATTTGTCCATCCCATTTGGTTTGAAAAATGTTGGAGCAACCTTTCATAGGGCTATGTATCATTCCTTCAAAAATCTAATTGAGAAATTCATGGTTGATTACCAAGATGATCTCACTGAAAATTATAAGATAATATAAAAGAATAGTGGTCATATAAGATAAGTTTTTGAAACATGCAGATTATATGGAATCTATCTAAATCCTATGAAGTGTTTATTTGCAGTCTCTGAAGGAAAATTATTGGGACACATAGTCAGCAAGGAATGAATCTATATTGATCCTGAAAGAGTAAAGGTTATTATTGAATTAAATCCACCAACATAAAAAAAGGGAGTTCAAACATTCTTTGGAAAAATAAAGTTCGTGAGAAGATTTGTTCGAGACTATGCAACAATTGTCAAACCAATAAATTTGTTGCTCAAAAGGGACAAAATATTTGAGTGGAATCAAGATATTGAAATATCTTTAAATAATATCAAGCATGCAATTACAACTACCCCAGTGTTGATAATCCCATATTTTAACAAAGACTTTATTATATACTATTTTTCCTCACAAGAGGCTATTTCTTCAATTTTAACGCAAAGAAATCATAAAGGAGAACTCCTAATAAGCCTCATGGGTAAAACCTTACATGATTATGATTTGAAATATTCATATATAGAGAAGAAAGCACTTTCCTTAGTAAAGGATGTGGCCCATTTTAGAACTTACATTTTATCTTCTCGTGTCATAGCATATGTTCCTTCTTCTCTAGTAAAAATGATACTCAATCAACAATTGAAAAAAGGAAAATGGGTGAATTGGTAAGTGAAAATCCAAGAGTATCATATTGAAATCAAACCATTAAAAGAAGTTAAAGGAAAAGGTCTATGTAAACTAATTACAGGAAATGATTGATTAAATGGGGTCATATCAATTTCTGCGAGATCATCTACATCAATTTCTGAGTGGTATAAGGATATTTTTTTCTATTTGAAATGTAGCCAGTTTTCAAATGGCATGAGTCCAAAATAAACAACATCATTAAAAATGAAATAAAATAAATATGTATTAGTTGCAAAAATTTTGTTCCGAAGGAATTTTGATGGGATATTGTTAAGTTGTTGTTGAGTCTCCATTTTGACATAAGATAATACCCTATCTTACCCTCTATCTAAGTCTTTTTGCCTCTGTTATAAACCTATACTGGACTATTCCCTCCCAAAACACATGCCTAATAGCTATGTCATGTCTACAAGAGGTAATTGGTGATTTAAAGCATGTTTGTTTAACTTTCTTAAATTAATTCGAGTGAAAGTGTTTTATTTTGTATAGTTCTAATAATTTGATTTAGGAGCAGTCTATTCGACACTACCAGACACCATGTAATTTGGTACCAAATCCATTCCGGTACCCAAGACAATTTTGATCCAGTACCAATTCCATTTTGGTACCAAGACGTGTGCTATTCCCGTACTCCTTGCTCTATTCTATTCCAGTACTAGACTCGCGACTGTGTGAAATCCGGTACCAAAACCTTTGTTTCAGAATGCACTAGTTGGACCTGGATAATGGTGAAGATTTCAAGAATACAGTTGGATAGAAGCATCTGAGTCAGTTCCAAAATTGCAAGAGACTTCATCGCTCATGCACTTCGTGTCATGAGGATGGGGTCGACTCTTAAAAATTCGATGTAAATCTTAATTCTGGAATTTCTCGAACTGTTTAATGTTTATCCATAAATATTGGTAGTATCCGCTTACCTTATATAATTAATGTTGTGTAGAGAGGAATGTAAGAAATATATGATAAGAATCAGATAGTACTTGTCATCGTCATGTATGAACTAAAAGACTGTTGATCTAATTTACCAGCTGAATTAATACAGAAGATCTTTCATGTCAATTCTTGGATGTGAGTGAAAGTTTTAGTCTATTAACTCCTTAAGAGGTTGCTTGTTGGTTCGATAAGGGCCCACCGCCCCAACTAAGGTAAAACACATTGTATACATTCTGTGTGTTTGTCTGGATAGTTTACAGTAGCGTGTGTGTGTGATTAGTATTTATTTCATTCTCAGGATTGAGCATTGAGTTAATCATTTTGGATTGGTGTGCATAAGCAAGTGCTAGATCGAATATACATTTTATTATCCAATGTTGAAGGTAGCTATCTCATAATTTGAAGTGTGGGACTGATATTTTAAGTTAATGATTGTAGTATCGCAAGGGACCAGGAGAATTTATCTTTCATCTTCATGTGCTGTAATAAAGTCTTTCAGTGATACTGAATTCCCCTTGTCCTAGTTTGATTGAATTACATGAAGTTGAAGTTGGCTTTTGTTTCAAGAATGGTTGGAGTTGATTGTTTTAATTACTACAGGAGACAAGCTTCTTAAAGTTCATCTTTTCAATACAAGTGCCTAAAATGAACATACTTGTTTCTCTGGTACAACATCTCTTTGATTGAATGTTTGTCCAAGTTTCATTATTAGTTTTCTCTTTTAGGTTCAAAGGACATTTTGAAATATTTAGAGATCTCAGAAATGGAAATTTTATGTTATTAATTATTTCCTATATGCAACAGACTTAGATAGGTTACTTGTTCTCGGCACATATGGTGTAACGACTCTTTCGATTACGAATCCCGAATTGACATTTAAATGAGTGTGAGATATACAGTGAACATATTTACGCACAAACATTTTGGCACCATTGTGGGGGAGTTGTAAATGGTAACATGTAGCATATTTGTTGGTTTGATGAAGTATTGGATTGGATTTGAGGATAATCTGAGGGCGGGGAGAAGACGGTAAGACAAAAGGTAAGAACCTACGCATCCACTTTGGTGGGGTTGCTCCAAAGTCAGGTTGCCCTCCTAACTCTAATTAGGAATCTGCGCTTTCATTGATTTCATTTTTTTATGAGTAGGTACAGGGATAAGAAAGGCAGATTTATTGCTCCTAAAATCTCAGAAAAACAAACAACAAAGAAACCCCCCCCTTATACTAATTCATCGAAAAATCGTGAAGGAAAATTCTCAAAGGAGAGAGCTCAAAGGAAACAATTTCAACAATAGCAAAAGGCACTAGATCTGAAGCCATTGTTCAAATTAAAAACATAAGGAAACAAGAAAGGGAGGCAACATTGGCGACCCCATCCAGAGGAGAAACTGGAAAGGAAGCAAAGGTGATAATAGAAGAGGTTGCATCTGTTGTTGGAAGACCACACAAAACCTTGGAACAATCAGAGATACTAGACAACCCAATGGTGGAACCATCAATCAGTGGAGAAAATTCACCACCTCCCTACAAAGTGCTTGGAAACATGGCAGAAGAAGAGGGAAACACAGCCAATGAAATAGAGACATTTGGATTCCCCATACTGGATATGGCTAAAGACATTGCTATGAAGAACATTCCATTATCTTCACTTCCTCATTTTAGAGGTATGTCGACAGAAGAACCTGACTCATTTTTATTTGAATTTGACATATTGTGTAGGAGCTATAACTACATAGATAATGCTCAAAAATTAAAACTTTTCCTAACCACACTAAAATATTCGGCACTACGGTGGTTCATGAGCTTAGGGGAACACGCAATTTTGTCTTGGGATGGTATGAAGGAGACCTTCCTCCAGAAATACCAAGATTACTGTAGACACGGGGATGCTAGGAATGATATATTCAAAATGTAGCAACCAGAAGAAGAAAACTTAGAAGACTACTTAGAAAGGTTCTTATACAATTACCAAAAGACTAAGCAGTTTTCCTTAGATACAACTACAGTTAGGATTGTCTTTCTAAAGGGTGTGTGGGACGATTGCATTGAAGTGTTAAACCTTATGATTTCTGGGGACATATACCAAAAACCATTTGTAGACATAGCAGAGTATTGTAAAAGATACTCTCGCAGTCAAGCTAAAATAGGGAAAAGTATAAGGGACCCTAAACACAGAATTGCTAAACCCACATCCGGAGGTGTCACAAGGATTGAGCTAAGAAATCTATTGGAAAACTTTAAAACAGATATCATACACACCATCAGTTCCCAACTAGATACCATGCAAATTAAAATAAAACAAGAGGAAGAAAATTTTGCGTTAGCAATCTTTTGTCATCAGTGTAGGAGGAAACACCCTGAAAAGGAATTCCCCCTCAATGTTATTGAACACTGTGGTATTTTCACAAAGGACCATCCTATTAATGAATGCCCTTCTCTCCCCGGACTCAAGGCCATGTTCAATGGAGGAGGAGAACCTGAGACATCTTACCCCCCTAGGAGACCATGGAGACAAAAAAACCCCAACATGTTTGCCGACCCAATTACACAATACCCCCAACAGCAATGGGTACCCCCCATGTCTTATCCTCAGTGGTAAACACAAACCCAACCTTGGCAATAGGGGTGGAGAGGACCTGTATATGGAAATGTCCCCTTTCAACCAAAAAAATTTCCCACCTATCCACAATATCCTTCAAATATTTCACAGTTGCTCCCAGGTTTTAACCCCCCTACTCTTCTTCCACCCCCACAACCACAACAATCACTTGCACTACCCATGAATCCAAATATGCAGCAACCAATGCAAGTTGCACCCATCCAAAACCCTCCTCGGCCTACTCCTATTCTTGCACAACCTATCCCTAACCCAAATAACAGACCGACACAACCTATACAAAACGTTGAAGTACAAACCTTCCCTATATACGTAATAACACCAGCTCCATTTAATGGAATTGAATTAAGATCAGGAAGGATTGTAAGAAAAACAAATCCCACTATGGTCATTCAAGAGGAACACTTGCATAATCACACAGACCAAGAAGAACAAATAGATGTCCAAACGGTTCAAAGAGAAGAATAGATGATTGATCCATTGAACGGAAAAAGAAACACTCCAGTACCACAAGAAATCCCTTCTCCCAACTCCCTTGTAGCAGAAACACCCCATGAAATGAATCCTCCTTACCCAGAAAGGATGCTCATAAAGAAAATTGAGGAAACTCTAGAACATAATCTAGAGACTGAACTCTGGAATATATGTGTAAAGATTCCACTACTACAGGCCATTAAAGACATACCTATCTATGCTAAAATTGTAAGGCACCTTTGCATTAAAAATCTAGGGAGAAAGAGGAAAGATCCTCCTGTCATATGGGTGGTAGGATAGTTATCCGAGTTTATAACAAAAATGCCTTCCAAGTATAGTGATCCAGGGAACCCAGTGGTAACCATAGAAATCAATGGTGTTGCCTTACCTAACACATTGATTGATCTAGGGGTAGCAATAAATGTGATGTCAGTAAACACTATGAAAACATTGCAACTATATCTCTTAAGACCTACACAAACTTTGCTAGAGCTTGCAGATAAATCAGTAATCACCCCAGCAGGAAGTTTAGATGATATAATAGTGGCATTGGCCTCTTGGGAATACCCTGTGGATTTCTTGGTAATCCATCCCAAATCCCCCAAACCAGGACACCCAATGGTACTAGGCCGACCTTGGTTGGCCACCCCTGATGCATTCATCAGTTGTTGATCTGGAGAAATGAGAATTTCCAATGGCACTCAAAGTCAAAATCTTATCCTTTTTCCCCCATCCCAACTAGCCACGGAAGTCCCTCTCTAGTTGGAGAATCTGTAGGGGGAGTAGGACTGTACCCAACCCTTGTTGACACTTGAAAAAGTAAAAGGAGTACAAGAACACTATAAATAAAAAATCCTAAGTCTATTCTTGGCTTCTTCGGCATGCATTGACTATCCCCAATCTTTCCCCAACTACACACACATCTTTAGCCCTGAATTTCAAGAAATTTGGCACCCTTCCACTTCTACAATAGCCACTCTTTTGCAAATAGACGAAGGGAAGGAGTCTACTATCCAATATGTAGAAATCAGTCCTGGGAAGTCCCTGTATATCAATGCCAGCCTAGAAATAGATCAACAACAAAAGCTGGTACAAATGATTTAGGGGAAATCCGATGCGTTTGCATGGGATTACTCTAACATAAAAGGGATACACCCAGATACATGTATGCATCATATTTACACTAACGATCAAATCATACTTATCTGACAACCCTAGAGAAGAATGAACCCATCCTTGAAAGATATAGTAAAGGAAGAACTCCAAAAACTCCTACAATCCAATTTCATTTACCCTATATCAGATAGCAAATGGGTCTCCCCATTAGTTATTATACCAAAGAAAAACAGGAAATGGAGGATTTGTGTGGACTTTCGAGAGCTAAACAAGGACACCTATAGAGACTACTTCCCTTTACCTTTCATAGATCAGGTCTTGGATACTTTATCTGGGAAGAGGTACTTTTCTTTTCTGGATGGGTTTAGTGGCTACAACCAAATACAAATTTCACCAGAAGACCAGGATAAGACCACATTCACCTGCCCTTGGGGAACCTATGCTTATAGGGTTCTCTCCTTTGGGTTATGTAATTCCCCTGCTACCTTTCAGAGGGATGTCTTGGTTATTTTCTCTGATCTGACCAATGATTGTATGGAAGTCTACATGGATGACTTCACGTTATATGGGGATGATTTCCAATAGGCATTGGATAATTTGAGGAAGGTACTGGTTAGATGTAAAGAGACCAACCTCTCACTCAGTCATGAAAAATCAAGAATGATGCTTACTGAAGGAATTGTTTTAGGTCACCACATCTCCAGTACCGGAATAAGAATGGACCCTGCCAAAATCGACATCATTTCCCAAATTAAGATCCCTAGTTCACAAAAGGAAATCAGAAGTTTCTTAGGGCATGTCGGCTACTATAGGAGGTTTATTCAAAATTTTACAAACCTAGATGCCCCCCTTTTCAAACTACTAACGAAAGATGTTGAATTCTGTTGGGATGAGCAATGCCAAATCTCCTTTGAAATCTTAAAAACAAAACTTTCAAGCGCTCCTTCTTTGAGAGGTCCAAACTGGTCTCTTCCTTTCCATATCTATACATATGCCTCAAATACTGCTTTGGGAGTTGAATTAGGACAAAAGGAAGGGCAGATTCCTTATTCTATATACTTTGTTAGTAATAACCTCTCGCCTGCGGAAGCAAACTATACTGTCACAGAGAAATAATTCTTATCAGTAGTACATGCCATCAACAAGTTTAGACACTATATGACAAGATACAAAGTTTTTGTGCACACAGATCACTCAGCTATTAGATTTCTAATGAATAAACCTGTTACAAATGCTAGAGTAACTATATAAATCTTGTTACTAAAAGAATTTAATATCACTATCATAGATAGGCCTGGAAGAGATAACTTGGTTGTTGATTTTCTGTCTAGGCGTATCCATACAGGTGACAATACTCCAGTAGATGATGATTTTCCTGATGAGAATTTATTTTCCATTTCTACTTTCATCCCTTGGTATGCAGACGTAGCCAACTATTTGGTAATCGGCAAGCTACCTCAAGGTATGACATCCAGAGAAAAACAGGGAATCATTCAGCTAAGTTCCAATTATATGTGGCATGAAGATACCCTATACCGAACAAGACCTGATTTGGTAATTAGAAGATGTGTCCGGGAAGATGAAATGCATGATATCTTTAGAGCCTGCCATGACGACCCATGTGGAGGCCACTTTGTTGAGAAAAGGAAATATTACAAAATCCTACAATATGGTTATTATTGGCCGACCATTTTTAAAGATGCAAAGAAATATGTGGCGAGCTGTGATGATTGCCAAAGAATGGGAAGACCTACATCAGTCGATGAAATGCCACTCCAAGCCCAAGTAGTAATCGAACCCTTTAAAACATGGGCCTTATATTTTGTAGGACCTATCAATCCCATGTCCCAGAAGAAAAATTACATATTAGTTTGCACAAACTATGTAACAAAATGGGTAGAAGCCAAGGCCCTGTATTCAGCCAATGAACAATTTGTTGTAGATTTTCTCTTTGAGGATTTTTTCACTCGTTTTTGGGTACCTCGGGAGATAGTCACTGATCAAGGAACATAATTCACCTCAAATTTGGTTAAGTCCCTTACCGAACAATACAATATCAGACATGAAAAGTCTTCACCCTATCACCCCCAAGCCAATGGCCAAGTAGAATTGACCAACAAAGTGATAGAGGCCATCCTCACTAAAACTGTTCAACTGCATCACAAAGACTGGGACGATAGTTTTCCTGAGGCCTCGTGGGCCTACAGGACAACCTAGAGAAATACAACAGGCCATACACCGTATGAGTTGGTATATGGGAAGCAGGTACTACTACCCATAGAGTTTCAGGTAAAGGCCTTCAGAACTACCATGCAATTAGGAATGGACCTGAATGAAGCTAAAAAATAGAGGCTATTACAATTGAACGAGCTTGATTATATAAGACAAGATTCTCTACAAAGAACCACCCTGATACAATAACAAAGGACCAAATGGCACGATAAGTACATTAAACAGAAGTCCTTCCAGCCAGGTGATTGGGCCCTCCTATATGATAGCAGATTTAAAATTTTCAAAGGCAAATTGTCTACCAGATGCATGGGGCCCTATGAGGTTGATACAGTCTATGACAATGGTGCAGTAAGGATAAAGACTATTGATGAAAAGAATACTTCCCTTGTTGTAAATGGACATCGACTGAAGGTTTATCACAAACCTCTATCAGAGGAGGATTTTGTCAAAAATGTTCTTTAGACTGTCGAAATGCAACTGGTAAGCGAGAGGATTTTCCCTCGTTCTAACCTACCATATTAAGTTCAAATTGTATAAAATCATTTTCTATACATAGGTGTGTCATGAGATGAAGTTTGTTTTTATTTTAACTAACAAAGACAAAAGAAATATTGGTGGTTTTCCCATGTAGATAAACAAATAAGGAGGACAACTACCAGAAAGAGTCTTCTTTAAGTTTTTCAGACTCTTTAAAATTGAAAACACCGGTGAGCAGGAACTGGCCCGAGCTCGAAAAAAATCCATAGGACAATATAGAGATTTTCCTTTAAGTTTTTTCAGACTCTTTAAAATTGAGAATACCTAGGAGCAGGAACTGGCCCGGGCTCGACAAAAATCCACGGACAATATAGAGAGTTTCCTTTAAGTTTTTCAGACTCTATAAAATTTAAAATACCAGTGAGCATTAACTAATCTAGGCTCGATAAAAATCCACAGAAAAGTAGTAGTTAGGATTATTATCGTGTTGTAATAAAAGAGGAAATTCCAGCAAAAGTGTGGTCACCTTGGCTCCAGAAGAAAAGGAGTTTTGTCATCTCAGTTACTGGTCGTTGCAGAGTACCCTCCTATTACAAAGATTTCCTACATTATTCATCTATAAAATTTGGCAAATGCATGGTTTTTCAGATGGATTTGACCATAGAACACTAGCTATTTCTATAAATCACTGTCACCAGAATCAGTGTCAATATTTTTAAGCTCAAGAAAGTTCATTTTTGTGCTTATCTTGCATTGATGATCACCTCTATGTATGAAGGGCCACCAAATCATTTTGTTTTGCCTATCCAATACCGGATCCTATCTAGTATAAAAGAATGGGCCCTGCACTATTCTGGTACCAACTGCAAATTTTACACACAGGTGATCTGACACTCAAGTAATCAGGTGATCCTGTACCAACTACAAATTTTACACACAGGTGATCCAACACCTAGGTGATCCTGTACCAACTGCAAGTCTTACACACAGGTGATCTGACACTTAGGTGATCCCATATCAATTACAAATTCTACACACAGGTGATCCAGTACTTAGATGATCCAGTATTGGTAAGAATATGACAGGTAACTTTCATCATGTTTCCAAGCCGTTGTCAAATTATTAGTGTGAGGACATACATATTTGACACATTTTTTTCGTATTATTTAAAGGAATTAGACTAAATATGCGTTTAGAACATCTGATTTCTCTTGGATCATGACATACCCCTGTTTTGTCAAGAATCTCTGTAGAAATCTTAGACCCCACCTCCGTGAGAAGGAAGTGTCCTACAAAACATCAAGAATGCAAAATCATGATGTCTTTTATCAGATCAAACTCCCTCTGTCTATCTGATAAATAAACCCCATGATTGGTTGTCGTACTATATGAGACGACGTGAACCATGAATCTCAACATATCAAGTAATGATCCCAGTCGATTTCATATACATGAGTCCCGATCATAACAACCACCTCCTTTCGTGAATATCGTCTACCACCAAGCTTCCCACGAATTTGGAAACCGTTAGTAGATTCAAATTACCTCGCCATATCATCATGAGTATCGATGTGACCATTGTAATCTACACTTCCATTCATAAATGCTCCTCTGGATGGCTTCGCCATCCAGATGAGAATTATTTACCCTTGTTGTCACACTATCTATAGACACCCTATGCCTTCGTCTCCCTTGTATGTTTCTCCCAACCGATACTCTATCATCCAGTACTCAACCCTCGACCTTATTTTCGTGACTTATCCACCCAAGAGAATTTATTAAAATAGCATCGGGGTCGATAGGCATGAGCTAATATTTAAAATATACAAAGAAACAACAAAATATCAGGCTTGTAAGAAAAAATATGAACAAGTAGGGTGGGTGCCATCCTTGGAGAAATTTAAGGGCCATCATGAGGGAATTTCTCTCATCTTTGTGCAAACATATGATGGAGAGAATGTGCATCTTGGGGATGTGAAGTTAAAAATTACAGAGGCCACTATAGCAGAGGCCACAGGTCTCCCGATGGCGGGAGAAAAATACTTCAAAAGAGTGATAGTGGACAAAAAGCTCTGTCAACAATTCCTCAAACCAAAATATCATGACCCTGATTGGACCAAGGGCGTCCCTCGGAGCTATACCAAAGAAAATTATTGGACAATGATTATAAGTCTGCAGAAATTCCTCACCTGTGAGAGAAAGTATATCATGACCTTCATTTATCATTTAAAGCTTTTGTCACATTTTAAGGGAGGACCGCAGATAAATTTTCCTAATTTTTTATGGATGAGTTTAAAGAAAATGGCAAGAGGGGTGAGGTCAGTTTCTAAGAAACCTGAGACTAGTCTTCACCATCACGGTTTAATCAAGCTTCTGGTTGTTCATGCTCTAAAAACACAAGGGGGTATTTGGAAGCAGTTGCTCCAACAGATCTTTGCTCAAGAGAAATCCAAGTCAGTCGAGACACAGGAGGCAGGGACACATAGTGAATGCTCAAGTAGAAAAGCAAAGAAATACATGGCATCAGGAGGTAAAGAAGACACTGCTGTGCCCAACTCATCTCACCCCATTGAGAAATCAGTGACAGAAAAGTTTGTCATGGGGTAGCCTGTTATATCAAGAAAGAAGACAACCACTCAATTCCAAAGAGTAATCTCTACTTCGGTTCAAAGGGGTAAAAGATGAAAGGAGGGATCAAAACCTTGTGGTCAATTGGATAGCATTCCCAAAACAATTATGGAAATGCCATCAGAACCAACCAGTCAAATAGAGAATACCCCCGACTTCTAGTTACAAAGAAAGAAAAAGTTTGCACCAACTGAAGAGTCTAGCTCAGTCCTACGCCCTAAATACCAATGGCCATAGAATAAGAAACAAAAGAAGGGTGAGATGGATCAACAAGAGATTTTACTAGAACCAACTGTAAAACCCCCTCCAAAATCCCCTAAAGAATTGAAAAGTATTTCTGAAGTTACTCGGCCTTCCCAAAGCTTAGTTGGTGGCTTGAAGGAGACTGCTAAGGTGACAAGTAAAAATAGAAAGAAACTAGAAGGAAAGGAGGCACAAGTTCCAGAGCCCATGCCTCAATTTTCCAGGTTAGGAATACGGGTTTGCCAGCAAAAGAAAACCCCAGAATTTATTGTTCAAGCCCGCAAGATAAAGGTCCAGTCAACACAGGAGGTACAGATGTCTAGGCCTGCCCCTATTAGTAAATATAATAAAAGGAAAGTGTTTGAAGAAACTCCTACCCCTGTCAGCAAGTCTAAGAAATCCTCGCCACCCATACACAGGACCACCATAGGTATGGCTAAACAGGAGACAATTCCAAACATACCTTCTCCTCAAAGAGAACCTATGGATATTCCAAGTTCTCCAAACAAAGAGAGTGGTTGGGGAGATGCCACAAGTGAAACAAAAGGACTGGTAACAATAAGTGAGATGGAAGGATTGGTAACAGAGACTTTGATGGATTTGAGGAAGGGAGAAGAAGCTCGAGAGGTGGTAACTCAAGAAGAATTCACACCAAGTCCAGGAAAATCCTTGAGCAGACGAAAGATGATAATAAAGGCTCTGAGGAGTCTGAGGAAAGAAAAATAGGCTCAAGAGATGGTGGCCAAGGAAGTACTCACACCAAGTCCAGACCAGTCCCTGAATGAACCAATATTATTAATAGAAATTGAGAGATTGAAACAAGAAATTGAAGAATACAAAATATTGGATAGGCATATCAAGGCAGAGAATGCAGAATTGAAGGAGTAGCATGCGCAGGTCTCTTCCAAACTTAACAAAGTCTTGCGATTGGTCCATTACACTAGGGTGATCAAGAAGGAATTGAAGAGTGAAGTTTCTGGTGTTAACATTTTGCAATCTGAGGAATGACAGAGGAGGGTCCAATTGTGCAGAAAGTTTTTGGGTATCAGTTTCTGATAACGTTGCATGAGGACATGCAACATCTTCAACACGTGGGAAGTGTTGAGTCTCCATTTTGACATAAGATAATACCCTATCTTACCCTCTATCTAAGTCTTTTTGCCTCTGTTATAAACCTATACTAGACTATTCCCTCCCAAAACACATGCCTAATAGCTATGTCATGTCTACAAGAGGTAATTGGTGATTTAAGGCATGTTTGTTTAACTTTCTTAAATTAATTCGATTGAAAGTGTTTTATTTTGTATAGTTCTAATAATTTTATTTATGAGTAGTCTATCTAGCACTACCAGACACCGTGTAATCCGGTACTGAATCCATTCTGGTACCCAAGACAGTTTTGATCTAGTACCAACTCCATTTTGGTACCAAGACATGCATTATTCTAGTACTCCTTGCTCTATTCTATTTCGGTACTAGACTTGCGACTGTGTGCAATACGGTACCAAAACCTCTATTTCAGAATGTGCCAGTTGGACTTGAATAATGGTGAAGATTTCAAGAAGACACTTGGATAGAAGCGTCCGAGTCAGTTCTCTAGCTGCAAGAGACTCCATTGCTCATGCACTTCATGTCATGAGGATGGAGTCGACTCCTAAAAAATCGATGTAAATCTTAATTCTAGAATTTCTCGAATTGTTTAATGTTTATCCATAAATATTGGTAGTATCAGCTTACCTTATATAAGGAATGTTGTGTAGAGAGGAATGTAAGAAATATATGATAAGAATCAGACAGTGCTTGTTGTCGTCATGTATGAAGTAAAAGACTATTGATCCAATTTACCAGCTGAATTAATACAAAAGATCTTTCATGTCAATTCTTGGATCTGAGTGAAAGTTTTAGTCTGTTAACTCCTTAAGAGGTTCCTTGTTGGTTTGGCAAAGGCCCACCACCCCAACTAAGGTAAACCTCATTGTATACATTCTGTGTGTTTGTGTGGATAGTTTACAGCAACGTGTGTGTGTGATTAGTCTTTATTTCATTCTCAGGATTGAGCATTGAGTTAATCATTTTGGATTGGTGTGTATAAGCAAGTGCTAGATCAAATATGCATTTTATTATCCAATGTTGAAGGTATCTATCTCATAATTTGAAGTGTGGGAATGATATTTTAAGTTTATGATTGTAGTATCGCAAGGGACCAGTGGACTTTATCTTTCATCTTCATGTGATGTAATAAAGTCTTTCAGTTATACTAAATTCCCCTTGTGTTGGTTTGATTTAATTACATGAAGTTGAAGTTGGTTTTTGTTTCAAGAATGGTTGGAGTTGATTGTTTTAATTACTACAGGAGACAAGCTTCTTAAAGTTCATCTTTTCAATACAAGTGCCTAAAATGAACAGACTTGTTTCTCTGGTACAACAT
>ML780202.1:639589-690748 GCA_009831015.1 Picea engelmannii
GTTTTTGTTTCAAGAATGGTTGGAGTTGATTGTTTTAATTACTACAGGAGACAAGCTTCTTAAAGTTCATCTTTTCAATACAAGTGCCTAAAATGAACAGACTTGTTTCTCTGGTACAACATCTCTTTGATTGATTGTTTGTCCAAGTTTCATTATCAGTTTTCTCTTTTAAGTTCAGAGGATATTTTGAAATATTTAGAGATCTTAGAAATGGAATTTTTATGTTATTAATTATTTCCTATATGCAACATACTTAGATAGGTTACTTGTTCTCGGCACATATGGTGTAACAACTCTTTCGATTATGAATTCCAGATTGACATTTAAATGAGTGTGAGATATACAATGAACATATTTACACACCAACAGCTGTGTGGTTGAAAAAAGAGTTCAGAAATGATTGGAGGAATTTCATGAAGGAGTTTGTGGTGGACACTTTGCACCCATATCTATTGGACATAAAATAATGAGAGATGGTTATTATTGGTCGACAATTTTCAAAGATTCATATGCAATTATAAGAAAATGCATTTCATGTTAGAAATTTGAGAATGAAGAAGGATGCAAATCCACTGTAACCATATCAATAGATGAACCATTTGCACAAAGGGGAATTGATATAATTGGACCAATTAATACAAAATCAAGAAAATATCAATCATATATTCTCACAGCTACAGATTATTTTACAAAATTGAAAGAGGCAGTAGTGTTGAAAAAATTTGACTCGAAACTCATAAAATTCCTTAAAGACAATATTTTATCAAGATTTGAATTTCAGGAAAACTTTATCACAGATAATAGATCAATACCCATTGGTTCAAAATTCACCAAATTTTGTGGGGAATTTGGTATCATAATGGGATGATCATCAAATTATTTTCCTCAAGGAAATGGTTTGGCTGAGTCTACTAAAAAAAATTTGATCCAAATTATAAAAAATACAATTGATCTAAATCAAAGGAATTGGCATTTGAAATTGATATATGCATTATGGGAAAGTAGATTAACACCAAAATATACCACTAGGATATCTCCATATGTATTGGTTTATGGAAAGCAATTGAGAATACCAATTAGTATAGAGCTAAACGCTTTGACAAATGCTGTAAATATTGAATATATTGAAGAAGTCTCTCCATTACATAGAAGGTACAATCAGTCAATCAAATCGGAGGAACAAAGAGATAAAGAATTAAAAAAATGAATCAAAGACAACATATTTTAAACAAATAATTTGACCAAGGAGAAATAATGAAACGTTTTAAAAAATGGGAATTAGTATTACTATGGAACAAAGCAAAAGAAAATCCTTATCTGCATACAAAGTTTGAATCACTATGGATTGAACCTTATGTCATTGAAAAAATTATTGGTTTTAACTCTTATCTACTAAAATACATGAAAGGTATAGTAAAGATATTTCCAATCAATAGCCAACATCTTAAGAGTTTATTTTCTTGGTCAGATTTCTTCTCATATGTACATAGTATTATTTCTTTTATTGTGTACATTGTCATTTAATTTCTGACTCCATTCCCAATCAATGATATTTTGTATTCTTAGAAACCCACAAGGGGTTACTATCCCATAGTTGGAGCCATTTGTTGACTTCATTTTTCTCTAAGTCATATACCTTTTTCTCTTTTGTATTTCATACAAATTTTGATCTATGGAGGAAAATCCCATCAATACTTAACCACTTTCTCATATTCTCTATGGAATGGAGGGATCACAGGGATGCAATTTATTTTTATTTTATAGTTTTAAATTTGTCCTCATGCAGTCTCATATTTAGTCTTATTTCAAGAACCATGGAAGCAAAGTTCGAACATATCTTCAAATTATCCTTTCCTTTTCTTCACTTGTCTATTGTTTTATACTTCATTTTATTTTGAAATCTCTATCGCAACCACAGAAGTGGGACTCCTTTCATCATGTAGAAAAGTTTTTATTTCTCCATCCACCTGATATCCAATACTTAGTCTCATTTTGAAACAATTTTAAAACCACAGAAGTAGACTATTTTTTTTATAATTCTTGATACATATATTTCTTCGCTCCATCGAGAGTTCTTTCATGTGTCACAATAACCAAGAAAATATTTAATGCATGACTATTACAAAATCAGGTTAAATATTGAAGGACCATTATTAACTGGTATTTTCCTCGAGACAAACCTCATAATTTTACAATTAAATTTTCCTAGCTCTTCTCCTGAAACAAAAGCTTATGTGTTAATACTAAAAAGGAAGCATTACTTTGTAATTGCAGAAGTATTGTGCATGCCTTGACCAGACATTTTTAAATAAATATAGCAAGAATAAGGGAGAGTTTTTGTGGTGATACATTGAATACTTTTGTGCAAGAAGACCCACAAAACCACTGGTAAACCATTTATAGGTATTATGCTTCATTACCACCAAAAGAAAGGAATGTTAATAGTATCTGGACATCTAGGATAGCCTGAGTAGGGTGTGTTTCAGACGTTTTTGATACCAAATATTTGGTGATATGGTGTACTGATAATTTTGAAAAGGATCAAAGAATTATTAAAATGAATGGATGCTCACCAATCTCTCTAACAACACTAAATTTTAGTAAAATTCTTAAGTTGCCAAATCCAACAACAATAATAAAGGTTGAAGAAGCTACAAAAACGATTAAAGATAAAAATGGTGGTAGGGACATGTTACCGCAATACCTTGAAGATCCAACAAAAATGTCAGAAGATTTATTAGAAATACAAGTCAGTCAACTAAAGAAACCCTATAAAAAATGGCTTGGTTTCTAGATAGAATACCTCGATTGGAGTCTACTGCTACTATTCCTCGGTTGGCCCTTTATATTCTATATTATTTTTTCAAGGTAAAATATTTTTTTGTTGGTCAAGAATTATATCTACGGAAATATCATCTCAACTATCAAACTTTAAAAAAGACAGGAAATTCTACATGTCTAGATATTTGGTCTTTATGATTGTCAACTATCATGAATTTCAAGGGTTTCATTTATCAAAACAAGTTGATCTCAAAATAGGCCCATTTTACACATAGTATCCTGCTCTCTAGAAATAGAAAGAAATGTATTATTTCTATGAAAATTAAAATTCCTTTTTATCTTCTTTTAAAAGGTTCATGTTTGGAAAGAATATTGCAAGGTTGTCATTGGAAGAATATTCATTCTTATAACAAAAGGGAACATTTGAATCTAATGAAAAATATAGTATAATAATAACTTTTTGTTCCCAAGAACCCCCAATTTATCTCCTATTCTATGTATCAAACATAATGTTCGTAATAGAAGTCTGTAGGCAATACAAATTCTGGGAAAATTTCTTTTCTCAAAGAAAGATAAAGTAATTCATCCAATTGCCATGGAAAGTTGGTGAAATCACGGTAAAACCCGATTCAAAAATTGATGAATTCACGACCCAATTTGATCAGTACAATTTAAGGCTAGAATATTTATCGAAGGGTTTTGAGCCCTTATAATATTTCATGAATCACATGACTTCGGTTGGATTTAGTGTTTCATATGTAAATACCTATATTTTCGGACAAGAGGAAAATGATGAAAATAATTCTGAAGAAATACCAGTTGGATATATTGAAACCATAATAAGCAATAATGAAGCTCATAGGAAGCAAAAGAGAGTTGCAAATGAGAAAAGTACCAAGTATCAAAGTTCATCTCAAAAAAGTGTCACACCTAAACGACATTCCCAAAATTTTATTCAAGTAAAACAAAAATCTTCAATTGATAACTCAGGAGATGGTGATGCTCCTAATTATCATGAAAACAATATTGAAAAATTCCACAAATTACCAATGTATAAAATAAAAAGGTAGAACATTCAACAACAATTAGAAGAGTATATAACTGAAGATGACGTTCTTCTCCAAGACATGGAATTTGATTCCCACATTGAATACATTGAGTTTCCAAATGATGGACAAAGAATTCAGCCAGAGAAAGAAGTGAAAGTCCAAGAAACTTCCTTTTATGAAGAAGATCCCTTGACCCTTCATAGTGCATCATTTGATAAATATTTAAAAAATATGGTTTTTGAACGTGTTAATTCAAAGTGAAAATAAATTAAATATTCAGAGATGAACATAAATGGAATCCTAGCATTAAATATTGCCAAAATTCACAAAATCGCTAGTGTGTCTATAGATGTATCAATTGATGATATGGAAGCAGAGAATGCATGATTCAAATACAGAGTTAAAGAATTAGAATATACATTGATGCCACCACCTATCCTTGCAAGTCCACTGGATACTATTCAACCAAGAACATCAAATTTAAAATTGAAAGGAACATCAAGTTTACTTGTTTTAGTTAGAAAATTTGTTGAATAAAATATCAAAAAGAGAATATCTCTTATTCTTGAAGCATGGGATATTGGAAGCAATATATTTTTTTTATTCTAAGATAAACAAATTCGGGGAATTTCTTCAAAGTGACTTCAAAAGTGAAGAAATATTTTATAATTATGTTGTCACCAACTTTATCTTGAAATTTTCTAATATGACTGATTTAAAAAGAAAAGAAGAGGATTTTCCTTATCGTACTCGATTAAAATAGTTAAAGGTGTGTTGGATTAAGAAGATAAAGATTCTAAGAGAAATATTGGATGATTGTGATGTTTTTGTTACCAAAAAGGAAGCGTTGTATCGTATATTGACTGAAATGGACCTAGCATGAAGAACCGGGGGGGGTACAGGATCATGTAATGACCCCTCCCTTATGACTAGGAAAAGGGAAGTACAAAAGGTAATTTTTTTTTTTTCATTAGGATATTAAATTAGTTACAACATAATAAACAACATCGCAATTGATACATTATCATAACTAAAATGACACATAATAAGTGTGTTAACATAATTAACAACATTAGAAGCAAATCATCATTGTAATCAATAATGACACAACCAACGCATCAACATAAATAATAGAGACACTTGACCAACACATAAACATAAATAGCAATGTAGTTCAGATCATCACAATCAACTGAAGAAAATAATAAACAATGATCAACCAGATACTAAAAATTAAAATGACTACCCACCCAACCTACCCTGCAAGGTTACAACCTCCAGGACAGATAAGAAACACTCAAGACCATGATTCATCTGATTGATTTTGACTATTTAAGGTCTCATGGCTCGCGATTGTTCTGAGGATCAAGGAGGTGTCTAGATCCCACTAATCCAATCAAGTCAGATCAACTAGATCAAACAATCAACCTAAAAATCAATTATTCAAGAACAAGGGTCGTCATCAACTTATCATCATGCATCAACATCTAATTCATGGTGAGAAATTATTCTAACTAATTTCTAGAACAATCATACATCCACATAATTATCAACGCATGAGTTATCGTTAACTTTATTTTCAAGGCGCAAAGGTAATCATCAATTCTATATACATGGAACAAGTAATATAATTCCAAAGCTAGTCATAAATTGCATTAAACTCATGGAGCCGGAGAATCTATAAACTCAATTAAACATACGTTATGCTATTTTAATGGCGCAAGAGAAGTTATCAGTTTATTTTTATGGTATAAAAGACTCTATCAACTTAATCATCTATACATTAACATTATTTCAAAGCCATGAGTAATATTAATCACTTAATAAACCATCCATCAACATTAATTCAAAGCGCGCGAGTAATATTAATCACTTAAGTAATCATACATCAACATTCCATACATGACGTAAGGAAATCTAATCACTCAATCAGTCTATTGAGCACTCAACACACCCTAAAAAGCCTCTGTCATTTTTTTTCTTTTTGGGTACAACTTGAGTCAATTTCCCATTACTGAGTGACTTGGTTCTTATTCGCTCCTTGCTTGATTGAGTCTTTGCAAATTTGTGTTTCTATTGTTTATTTAGGGATAATTACATGTCATATTTTGTTCTGAATTCTTGTCATCATGTTTTCCATTGGTTGAGCTCTCGACCAAGCCTTTTTGTATGCTCAAAAAACACCCATGGACAAACAAAACAATCCAAAGCGATCAATTTTGGGCTCATATTGCGGAAACTGACAGGTTGAATTTCGACAGTGGAGATCCATCAGGCCAATTAGATAGACGGTTTTCGTGCATTCGGCGTGTCGAAATTGTGTGGGGTTTAACAACAAGAGAGGACCCATGAAGTACACAGACACCCGAAGTTTTGAAGAGATGAATATTTGAAGAGCCAAAGAGCAGAAGTCCTGAAGAGCCAAAGTCCCAAAGAGCCAAAGTCCCAAAGTCCCAAGATCTCGCCACGTCATATTTGGATTCTTAGCACTTCGAGAGATTTGCAAAGCACTAGAGCAAGAATTACCAAAGTTATGAACTATCGAAGCCCAGAAGTAAATATTTACCATCCATCAATGAGGACATGTGGAGGCATATCCCACTTTGGATATATGAAACTTCAAAGGATTGTGCGAGAAAGGATATGAAAACTCCCGAATCCCATGTTATCTCCATAACAATTTTTCTTTTTATGGAATCCAAATATCATAATTTTGCGAGGAGCTACATTGGTATGGAGGAGTGATAGTTTGGAGGACAGGGTCACATATAGCAGAGAAGGACTAAATATAGTGGAGGCACAGGTTTTATGGGGATCAGTAGGCCAAAGATCTGAAAACATCCCAAATCGATGATCACAAAGTGTATCGGGTGGGGAACTTGCATGAAGTTTAACTGCCTGGGAGTGGGCCGATGGAGATACCATGGTTTCATATTGTGAATGCGTTGTGCCCCCAGAATCATATCAAATAAAAAAGAGTTCTACCCAAAACCTCTTTGCCTCGCCCATGATATCTAAAAGCACATATAAAAGGAGGTCCCCAGTCATTACTTTATGATATTTCAAATCATTTCAACGTTTGAAAATTGGCGCAAACTCTTCGTTTGAACTGAATCTCAACACTGAACGAAACTCATGCATTCTCCACTCATTCACAAGTATTTTTCATCATGGCCATGAATCCTATCATTTTATCTGTAACAGAAAAAGATCCCGCCTCTAAAAAAGAATCCCTGATTGCCAGGGACTTCGACATATTTGACACATAAATAACTGTCTCACCCATTTCCATATCCATAACCAATTTGTTAGATAATGTCAGGAAACAAATACCCTTCCTTGAAGTGTCCCAAACATCCATAACCCATTACGTCATCGAAGTCACATTCCCTTTCCAAGAATTCATAAGTTAGTGTGAAGAACAATACTCGCAGGAAAAAAATGCTATTTTGAATAAGTTAGGGTCAGAGGTCATGTGCAGAGTAGATATCCCATCAATTCAACACACCCTTGGTACACCAGAGTATTCCCCCATATCATATGATCCCTTCGAGGAAGATAAACTAATTACAGTCTACAGAGAATTCCCCCCCGAGGTCAAAACCATATTTTTGCAGACCATTGTTAAACCCGAACATCATTCTGAGAGTCTGTTGTTTCCTATGAATGTAAGAACCATGGTTATTGAGGTCCAGTGGGCCTGTTCCATACCCAGTCAAATTTTAGGATTGGATAACGACAAGTTTGTAGTAGAGTTCATGTTGGGTTTTATGTTGACCTTTTTTCAATCAAAGTCCAGTTAGTTAGTCTGTATTAGTTTTGAAGATTTCATCGTTGATAATGTACATAAACAAATAGTAAATTTCCAATCACTGAGACACTTCAGGTATTACACACACTTGCTGAGAATTTTCCTAGAAACAAATAAGAAATATTTCCCTGAAGCTGCATTCATCTTGACTGAATGCAGAAGGAGCACAATGCTCATTTTTATAAATAATATCATGTCCAGAGTTTATAGCTTAATCTTCAGCACTGTCCTGCCAAGGTTTTTGGAAGAAATGAAAATCTCTTTACAACCCAATCCAGAGAACAGGGTAGGAGATTGGGTGATGTTCATGCATTCTACCGTAATTTGGGTATATGGTTATCAAGAGGGACCTTACCTTTTACCTGTTTTCTTGACTCCCAGAGTCTTTTCCCTCAAGTTTATCAGGAAAAAAATCATCTCAGAAACATAACATTTTCTAAAAATTCACAAAGCATCTAACTTAAAGTTTCCTTTCATAATAGGACCCTGATCTTGTTTGCCTCAGATCTGGGCCAAGCTCAGTGAATTTGGGTTCACACAGTTACAAGGGAGGAAATATGATCAACACCAGGTCATATCTAAAAGAATATCGATGAGCAAACAAGGCCCCTATGAGCATGATCATGTCGAAGGATTTGATAAACTGGAAACTCTGGAAACCTGTGCATATATGGACGTCATTTTGCAGCCTAATTAGACACAACAAATAGAGTCATCCCTGCAGCAGATCAAGACACATAAAGCTTCTCCAAGGTTGATTATTAAATCTCCCAAGATGAATTTTTATAACAAGAGGAGCAGTTAAGAGGCCTTGGGTGCCAGTGGTCAACAAAATGTTTCCAAGAAAATGAAAATCACACACTCCTCATAGATAGTAAACCTGGAGGAGGAAGAACCTAAAGAGAAAATGAGCATGGAGATGGTGTATATTAGAACCAAAAATGAAGAATCTAATATATAGAGAATTCCATAGGGTGAAAGTGGCTCAAGATATTTCAACAACAAGAAACATGTCCTTAATAAGGCACCTGGAGTGGTCTACCAATCCAAAGAAGATTTAGCAAACCAATATGTTATGAAAGGAAATATGGCCATGAGTGAAATAAGATATTTGTTACATGAAGTAGAGAGGATCTCCTAGCACAGGTATTCCATGTTCTTATTCAGGTATGTAGAAAGGAATACACTTAACATAGCAGTGGGAGATGAGAATAAAGTGTCTGAAATCAAGTTGCATTATGAAAATATCGGTGCCTCGGATAAGGTAAAATTCCATAGAAACACCAATGACATGCTATATTCATACTAACTAAGTCTGAGTTTGAGGGTTTCAAGACTGAAAACCCATGCACTTAAATTGGATGGACAATTGAAGCAAGAAAAAGCATCCAGTAGAGCCTGGTATTCCCAGGTCAAAAGATTGGAATCTGAAGGGCCTTAAGGAGTAAAATCTTCCTTAGAGGAGAAAGGAAAATTTATTCAAAGCATGAAAACTAAGTTGAAGATGTCTGCCATAGAACATCCATAGACAACAGAGCTGGCTACTCTAGAACAAGAAAAAGAGACATTTAGACAGGAAGCACTAAATTACAAAGCCAAAGTATTGCAACTAGAAAGGAAAAAGAGAATTGGTCACAAGGACAGGTAGAAGTATCGAACAGGGTTGCATCTGTACTTGGTACGACAAGATTTGATTCAAACACTGAATATATTGGCCAAGATATGTCCCAAGTAAGCTTGAATATAGGATAAATCAAGAGCCTTAAGGGGATCATAGAAAATCTCCAGCAAGAGATGAAAATGAAGGATGAAAAGATGGCCCAAGTCCAAAAGGAAAATCAAGATTTGCAAGAGAGGGTAAACAAGGTGAAGATGAGGTTGGGAGGTAAAGTAATTTTACAGGGAGCTAAACATGTAATTTGGGATGTTATTGTTGTTGAAGCTGATAAGTTCAGGGTGTACTTGAATTTTATAAATGACAAAGACAACATGGCTATCACTTCCCGAAGAAGGTGTATTGTTCTAAATGTGACATTGGCGAAGAAGCCCTCAGAATGGGTTGAGAAAGCTATAAATTTGGTAAATGTTTTCCTCACTACTAAACTTCAGACCATTGGGGTCAAGGACATGTTGGTCCTTGACCAAGTTTTGGGAGATCCTTGGTCAAATTGACCTATTTTGGGTCTTTGACAGCCTGTCGAAGGAGGAGAGCAATATGAAGCATATATCACGGGATATCGACCCATTTTTGGGTTTGTTTTGGGATTGTGGATTATGTAACGGGTATGGGATGTCGACCCATGGGTTTACCCATGTTTAGGCCTATTTTGTAAAGTATAAATAGATGTCTAGGAAATGTAATAAAGAAGAAGTTATGAATGGCTAAGTGCTAGATCTATATGATTGTAAGTGATTTGTGCATACTACGTGAGACTTGCAAAGCTAAGTGCAAGTCATTATAAGAGGCTGTGGAAGGATGTGTGCTTAGATCTACTCGGGAAAGGAGGATCTCGTGAGCTGCGCAGATCCCCTATCTTATGAGGAGTAGGGTTTTGAGGCTCTGTGCATGTAACCTATTGAAGAAGCTAATAAAGAAGAAGAAGATTTTGTGGACGTAGCCCCAGGGTGGGTGTGAACCGCGTATATGTTGTGTTTCTCTACTTTGTGCAATATGTTGATGTGTTTATGTACTTAATTGACAAGTTCTTTGGTATAGATAGATAGATCTGTTTATGCTTTGTGCTAATGATGTATATGGATGTTAGATCTGACTTATATGAATGTGCTTAGTGCTTGAATCTGCTAGATATGATCTGTTCCATCATGCTAAGTGTTGTTAGATTATAGATCTAGTTGACCACTACATTGTATAATGATTAGGGTTTAACTGTGATGTAACTAAGAACTGGATATTGATGAATATAACTACTAAGTGCTATGTTAAGTGTTAGAATCACAAATCTATGTCCCAACTAAGGTTGCAGACACCTGAGTCCTACAACCACCCCTTCCTCTATCTCAGGTGAGACTTCATCTGCTTCGTAGGTGTTTCTGAAAGGGCCGGTAGTTAGGGTTTTTTTGGTGCACTATTGTAGCATTGAACCCTGGGTCTTTCCCTGTGCCAAAAAATGGTTTCATTGTTGGGACCTGAAACTGTGATTGCTAGGAACTAAGGAAGAAGAATCTTTGTGCAAAGATCTAATCTGAAATTGTGAAATATTTGTGCGTAGATCTATCGCTCTAGTGCACAATACTCTACTTAGTTTGAGAAGATCCGTGCTAAATAAAAGAAGTTTGATCGGAAGAAAAGAGGTAAGATCTGAAAGCTCTGTTCTTTGAGAAAGGTAAAAGTGATAATTTTTTTATTAAAAGAGGTAATATCTGCAAGCTCTGTGCTCTGATAAAGGTAAGAATATTGAAAAATTCTAGATCTGAAAGATTTGTGCTCTTTAGAAGTAAGATAAGTGGAATTTTTTGTTTCAAAAGTATGGATCTAGGTATGTTTTATAGATTATGTCCTAGCTTGAAAACTAGGGCATTAATAGATTAAATAAGATTTGATATGAGTAGATTTGATAGGAATAGTGAAAGATATGTTATCCCTATGCATAGAAATAATGTTTGGACTAACAAGTGGATGCAGGATCCTAGAAAGAAATATCTGTAGGCTAGCTACTATGACCCTAATGCGCAGTATAGAAAGAGTTGGGAAACATTTAAAAGAAAGAGAGAATTAACCCTCTGTTACAGTTGTAGAAAACCGTGAAATATTGCTAAGGAATGCCCTGGGAGAATACCTAGTTGTCTTTGTTGCAAAGCTATGGACCATGAAGTATTGGATTGCCCTAGAATGATTTCTAAGCTTGAATAAACGAACATGAGACAAGAAAACCCTAAGGAAGATCCAAAAACTACAATTATGGAATAACCCCAGACATAATCAAAGAAAGTATTTCTACAAATGAAAGACACCTTGAAGGATCACCGACATGTTAGTTTAACAGAGGTCTTCAAAGAAAAATAATGCCTTGAAGCAAGAATAGGAGACTTCGACATTAAATGTGTTATGGATGAGGAAACACAGGTGAATATCATGATAGAAATAACTTTGGAAGCTATAGGGAGGCCTACTATGATTCCTTCATTAGGATGAATAGGACTATTCAAAGGAAAGTTGATAAACCTATGTGGAAAGCTCACCCAAGTATCTATGAATGCCGATGGAACTTTGACAGAGGAATATTTTGAGATTATTAAATTTATTGAGAACAACGCCCCATTTACCATCTTACTAGGAAAACCTTGGATTGAAAGAGATCATGATGGAAGGAAAGAAGAAGAAAACGTTTTAGAGAAGAGGAAGAAAGAGTTAAAAGATTTCATGACTAGTAGGATCACACACTTAATTGAAGAACAAAAGAACAAATTGAAGCTATTTAACACTAGAGACCCGGATATCGAATTTGCAAGAACACAAGACGACCCACAGAAGATTGAAATACCTGTTCCAGATAAAGAAGACGTATCACCCTCCAATCTTAGGAAAAAATATCAACAGCGCGAAGTAGCTATGCCAAAAGAAGATAAGTATCAAAATGGAAAAAGGCATACCGAGATGAATCTCACTGGAAAGAAAGATAGAAACCTAAGTAAGAAGAGATCTAAGATCGACAAGTTATAGAAGGGTCCAAAGGGAACTTTGCAGAAGAAAAATTTGAAAAATTGGAGCTTCGTCAGGATAACAGAATAGTGTCACATGGCACTTCTCCATGGCGAAGCAATATAGATGTTGGGACAAATATAACCATTCGATCAACCCCCCCTGAACATGTCGAAAAGAATTTATGGTTTGCCACCAGGCCGTTGGACTGTGCCATAATGGATAGAACAGAGTTAATGAAGGCTTCTCGACCATTGTAAGCAATCCATTGCCAAGTTATCTATTTACCCCGTCGCGCCATGCACTGAGAACACTTTTGCTAACTGTGAATATGAGCCTACAGAATTGCTGATTTTACACAGTGATCATTGTGATATTGCCTTCTATCCTATTGCAGTGTCCTGTTACTCCTCGAACCCAAATATTTCCAACCTCGAGTGTGTATGTTAGACGAGTTCAGCTCTGCAAAGAGAGTTGTTGAAGAAGTTTTGATCGACCTCATGACTGAAAGAGTCATGTTGATGTCTACAGGTGTACAAGCATCATTGACGAGAGGACTTCAAGCCTCTTTGTTGACTGCTCACAGATCGGGGCCATCCCGACCATCAATAGAGAAGAGAACCAAGCATAAAGACGACCTAGCAAATTCGAAGTTGATTCCATCCATATTACCCGATCATATCCCGCCTCTGGCTACTATGGTGAATCGTGATAGTGTTCCAAGAGACTTTGAGTACACTATGGTCACTGCATACCTACTGAAGGGGATACACGCAGTTTGAACAGAGAAAGATAAGATCACAATGTTGAAGTTCAGTGACTTCAACCTCAGAGATTGCAATATCTATGGTATGCTTGCCCCATACAAGTACCTAACCAAAAATAAAGGGAAGAACTCAAATATCATCCCTCATTCATGGATGATGAACCTTGCGCAGTCCACCCTGCTGAATGTCATGAAGATCCCACACTTCGGAAGACATCAGGAAGTCAATGCGTGTGTCAAGTTGTTACTATCGTGTTACCATGGCAGCTACTTATGGATAGACTGTCACATTACAGTTGACCCAACACTGATCCACAGGATCATAGGACTGAGTATGTAAGGACCCAACCTGCGGGACTTTTATCCAGGAAAAGTCGTAGATCACGCATTTTCACAGAAGATCAAGGATACATATGGTGACATTGAGAAGGGAACAAGAGGCTACAAGGTAGCTTCCATCCAAAGTGGCGCAATTCACCTCGCATGTCAACTGATAGCTAGAAAGTTATTAAGGAATAACCGACCTACATAGGTCACCGTCTTTGTCATTGACCTCACAGGGAAGTGAGCGGAAGGCCTACAAATGAACTGGGTGAAGTAACTAGTTAACCAGTTGGAACTAGATTGTTGAGAAGCACATGATCAGGGTTATGAATTTCATTTCAGCTGGCTTCTGGTCCTCATTGCATTTGTTTCCTGGGAGATGCTGGAAGGATCAACCTTCCCTAACATAGATTCATTTGAACCACTTTCTGTGAAGTTTTCTACCCTATAGTATTCAACTGATATGAGGAACAATGGCAGTTGAATGTTGTGTTCCATACATACTGCCGCTAGCTAAAGCGAGCCATTGAATTTGAGCCGTGCATGACCTCGAACACATTACAAAGGTTTCGACCCCTGATGAAGTTCAGCGTAGATCGACACTTCATCTACATTACAACACAAGCATATGAACATCAAGAGAAGCTCCAGTCATATTATAAGCTTAGAGAAGAAGATCTTGAGGAAAACACTAAGGAATGGTCTGTTGACCTCCTTATCTCTGCCAACCCCATAGAGATATCTTATATTGACAGCCCATAAGACACTCATAAAGAACAAAATACACCCAGAACTAGTAGACATAAGAATATTAAGGAGGTCCAAAACTTAAGCAGCACCTTAGTGGAGACCATGTCCATGTCACCTGATTGAGGGGGTGGTGATGAAGTTGAATATGAATGGAGGGAAATAAAATTCACACCACCTAGAAACAAGGTTGACCCTTTGAAGAAGAGGAATGTTTTCCCCCTGAAACCTTCTTCCCAAAAGAAATCAAAATCCACCATGACCAAGATGCAGACTGTCCTCACCTCCGATGACTTTAACTTCATCATTGCAGCCCTGAATGATGCTTCATTGGAGATAGCAGAGAAACAAGGAGATAAGTAGGAAGAAATGTATGGTAGGATTGAATTTGAACTCTAAGGAGTGAAACAGGCTCTTCAGTCCATCCACATAGTCTCCACTACGCCCCTACCATCTGGAGAGCCATATTTGGGAGATGATCCATCCCAACTCCATCGACTAGATGATACAGTCGAATCTCTCCTTCGATGAGAACAAGAAGCAACAGAAAAAGCCACCCAAGCTTTGGTGCAAGTACAAGGAGTACTTATAGAGAAGTGTCAAGCTACAGAACAAGAAAATATTGCTCTCCAAGAAAAATTTCGATGAAGAAAAAGCACAGATACAACAAGGAAAAGACCAGTTTCTCACAGAGCAACTCAAAGTGAAAGAAGCAGTTTGTAGAGAACTTCTCTTTGTGACAGTCATAGAAATAAAGGTAGAGGACCGAGTCATGCAGCAAGTAGAGCAGCTCACAGAAGGTATCCAGCAGCTACAACAATGCATTGCAGACTTAGAGCTCTGTGCAGTTCCCAAGACCCCACAAGATGTAAGGGATCAAAGAGAAGCAACTACTCGAAGTGTAGTTGAGAGAATAAAATCCCTTGCTATGGAATTTAAGAAACTCATTGATCGTAGTGCCCAGACCTATGAAAAAATCACTGAGAATCCAGAACTGAAGGCACTAGAGTCGCAGCTCCAAGAGGTGAAGTATCAATCTGAAACGATACAAGCGCAGTTGAAGCCCCTGTCAATTGTGGAAAGAATGAAGTGCTCCCAAAAACAATGCACTACCCAGTAGAAAATCCACACTATCTAGAGAAGAGTTATGGAAGTAACTCAGAGGCTCCAACCTGTACAAGATAAGGCCTACCAATTGTTCACAAAGGTCGAAGGCTGAGGAGAAGAACTGGAGGAGGTTGTCACTGCAGTTGAACAATGCCTAGAGGGACCTGTGAACAAGGTAGTCATCCAAGATTTTGTTGCACAAGAGGTCATGGCACAACAACAAGTCAAAGTAGATTGAGCCAAGATGAAGGCTTTCGAAGCATAATTACCCAGATCAGAGTGACTCAGGACGAGTCACGGATGAGTGTTGGGGGTCTGTTGGCCCTTGACCAAGTTTTGGGAGATCCTTGGTCAAGTTGACCTATTTTGGGACTTTGAAAACCCGTCGAAGGAGGAGCGCAATATGAATCAAATATCTCAGAATCTCGACGCCTTTTTGGGTCCTTTTTGGGATTTGGGATTATGTAACGGGTATGGGATGTTGGCCCATGGCTTTACCCATGTTTAGGCCTATTTTGTAAAGTATAAATAGATGTCTAGGAAATGTAAGAAATAAGAAGTTACAAATGGATAAGTGATATATCTATGTGATTGTAAGTGCTTTGTGCATACTGTGTGAGACTTGCAGAGCTAAGTGCAAGTCATTGTAAGATGTTGTGGAAGGTTGTGTGCTTAGATATACTCGGGGAAGGAGGATGTAGGGAGTTGCGCAGATCCCCTGTCCTATGCAGAGTAGGGTTTTGAGGCTTTGTGCATGTAACCTATTGAATCTAATAAATAAGAAGAAGAGTTGGTGGACGTAGCCCCAGGGTGGGGTTGAACCGCGTATATACTGTGTTGCTCTACTTTGTGCAATATGTTGATGTGTTTATGTCCTTACTTACTAAGTGCTTTGGTATAGATAGATAGATATGTTTATGATTTGTGTTAATGATCTATATGGATGTTATATCTGACTTATATGAATGCGCTTAGTGCTTGAATCTGCTAGATCTAATATGTTCCTTCGTGCTAAGTGTTGCTAGATGCCAGATCTAGTTGACCATTACATTGTACTATGATTAGGGTTTAACTACGCTGTAACTAAGAAATGAATATTGATGAATATAACTGCTAAGTGCTATGTTAAGTGTTAGAATCACATATATGTGTCCCAGATAAGGTTGCAGACACCTGAGTCCTGCAACCACCCCTGCCTGCCTCAGATGAGACTTCATCTACTTCACAGGTGTTGCCGAAAGGGCCGATAGTTAGGGTTTTGTTGGTGCATTGTTGTAGCATTGAACCCTGTGTCTACCCATATGCCAACACGACATAACTACATTGATCATTTGGGCCAGTAGGATCATTGCTAAGAACAACTTACTCAAGTCAATTCAAACCAAAGCTGTACAGATGGAGCAAATTATACAAGAATTTGGGAATACATTTGAGCAAGTGTTTATCAAGGGCCTACCACCATTTTGGGATGGAAAAGGGAAATTATACGATCAAGAGGAATACAATTCTCTCCTCACTCAGTGAAGAATGGATCATTCCAAATTTGAAGGCCTAAAGGAGAACCTGAAGGGGCCAAGTTTGGTGGAATATTTGGCCACAAACTTAGAGATTTTAAATCAATTTAAGATAGTAAAGAATGGGTTGTCGAATATGACTTATTCTACTTGCATTGACTTGGAGATCCTGATAAAAGAAATGATGGAATACAAGATTCCTTCTAACTGGTAGTGGAAGGAGACTGTGCGGCTAGGCAAGACAAAATGCAGTCTTCCAGGGACCAAAAAATAGCCTCCAGGTATCACCAGATTAGCGAGTTCAATAGGAGATCAGAGAAATACAAATGGCGACAAAAAAAAGAGATCAATCAGAGGAATAAGTCGATAGTTTATGAAACATTTTTTTTCAATCATTGTAAATCAACTCACATGCTGAGAATGTCAGTTGAAATTATTGTAGTCAGTTTTAGAAGCTAAATTTTTTTAGCTTCCGTCATTGTAATCGAATTGTATAAATACTAGAAATTTTGAATGAATTAATGTTGGCAGAAGTGCAAGGGAACCTTATTGGCTGCTTTGAACTCTATTGTAATTTTCTAGAGCTGAATTGAATACATAGGCAGAAGATTTTGAAGTCTCTATGAAAAGATTCTATGGTGGTGATATGACTTTTGTCTCCTTTCATTGTATGTATTTCCTTTGTTCTTTAATTCCATTTTCATTTTCTTCTGTTTAAATTGGAGATTTAAAGGCCCATAATTCATCATATGTTTCTCGTGGCTTAATAAATTTAAATTGTGTGTGTTTCTTCTTAACTAATTCAGAATTCATTTCAGTAATTCTCTGATGCAGTTATTTGTTTTCTCGTTCCTCTTACACTCTTCTTAAAATCATTTTATAACTCAGATTCATCACCTCATTTGGCCTCTATCCTTTGGATAATTCTACCGACCAATCATTGTTTTCATTCACTTTCATAATCTCGACTCCATAGACCTAAGTGTCCCTCCCCTTCCTTGCCAACAAATTTATAAAAAACCCCAAAACCAAATTAAATATAGCCACCGATTGCCAAATAAATATCAAGTCACATCAGAGAGTCCTTTGTGAGTTGAGTAGGCTAGTGCCCAGCTCTAAATTAGGTTGAAACAATTACCTCTATCATTTTTCTATCATCCGGACAAAATTTAGAAAGTGATAACATTCTGGCGTCGTTGTCGGGGATCGAAAGTGAAATCTTCCCTGGGAAAAAACGACTTGAATATCTAGTTTGATCCCTGAGGGTGACAGTGGATCAAATACCTTTTTTGATGATATTATTTTTTCCCTGGAGACTCCATTAGCAAGAGACCATTTTCACCAAACAGTGTGAGATAGAAATCCTAGCTCCCACGAGATTTCACACCAGGAGTAACCCAGAACCAAAAATTGCAATCCCTGTGTTTGATCCTGAATAACTCTTACATAAAAGAAAAGAAAAAAGAGTAACCCCAGTTTTGCGTCTAGACATATGTTTTTCCTTACGGAAGGACAGAGTGGCAAGCATTGAATACCTTGAGTTTTACATGAAATTTGAACAAACTCTTTTCAGAACTAAGTCTGAATCTTGTTTAAGCAAAGTCATCTTTGATGAAAAAAAAATTCAAAATTTGATTTTAGCTGCATCCACCAAGCCTATAGTGATTCATACTTAGAACCAACAACCACTCCAACCCCTCACAACAACCATGACAGCTAGATTTTCTCCCCTCGTATTGCCCGCTCAACTACATGATTTACCTCAAGACTATAACCTAAGGATCAAACTATATGATGTTGAAGGTAACATATCAACTGAGAAGCACCTAGATTGGTTTAACATTTTCGTAGAATTAGAGGAGGTGGACTTTTAAGATGTAAAAATGATACTGTTTACACAAAGTCTCGTAGGAGAAGTGAGGAAGTGGTTCAGATCCCTTCCAATAGCTAGTATCATAGATTTTGAGTCCTTTGAAACCAACTTCCTTGCAAAATGGGGCGACAAGAAAAATCCCCTTCAGTTGTTGACCCAGTATAACAACATGAAGAGATCACCTGACGAAACAGTGCCCCTGCTCCCCCCCCCCTAGTGCTTCTCAGCTTAGAAATGATGATTCTTATGAAAATGATTTTTCTTTGTTATTGAGAGAATGAATATCTGCTACATTAGATGATATGATGAATGATGCCATAGAAGTCGAAGTGAATATAATGGCTTCAGTAAAGAGAAAATCTAACTCTGGCAGGGACATGAACAAAAATCAAGATAAGGAACAACCTTGAACCTCACAAACATCGAAAGAAAGGTTTGAAGTGATGATGAGAACCATGGAGAGAATGATGGAAATAATGGCCTTGGGAAATAGGCCTAACCCCAGAGAATAGGCTGATGGTCCTCCTAGAAATATGAGGAGACCAACAATCCCACAAATTAGACAAAGAGAGAAAAGAAATCAGGGGAATCGGGCAAATTAGGAAAATAAAGTAGATTAGGTGAATCAGGGAAACCAAGGGAATCAGGGGGATCAACAAATAAGACCTCCTTTTCAAAATTATTATGTAAACAAGAATTATGATGGATATTTTGAAGAAAATGTGAACTGTTGTGATGATAAAAAAACATAGGTGTTTTTTACTAAAGAAGAACATGACTAGTTCATGGATGCAAGTGAGATCTTTCTACATGATGAGTAGGAAAGGTTATCAGTAGAAAGGGAAGATTACCAAGCAGGATTTCAAGATTCCATCATGCAATTCTAGAGACAATACAATCTTCGAAATCAGAGAGTGCCTAAAAACCTCCCAAAGGGAAATCCTTCAAAAGGAAATCCTCCAAAAGGAATCCCCACCAAGTAAGCTTAGAGTAACATACCCTATTCAAGTCAGTCCAAAAAGGATTATGCTGCAAAATATTCTACTGTGAAGGACTCTGCTACAAAATATGTTGCTACAAAAGGTATTGTGGACAAAAGAAAGCAGAAAGAACAACCCGATAAGAAAACATTGGAGGCGAGGAAAGAAACGGTCACCAAAGAGGTAGAGAAAGCCTCATCCTCCTTTAATTTTGAAAGTGATATGGACAATATAAAAATTTATGTACCATTTAATGAATTAATCAATAATAGCAAATATAGAAATCATATCATCAAAATGGTTAATATGGAACATGCTTTTGATACCTTGAAAATACAAGATGATTACCCTGTCATCTTATTTGGACCAAGAGTAGAAGAAAATGGTGATAATGAAGAAGTCCCCCCTTTCCATGTTAGCCTGAAAATCCATGATATGACTCTACACAATGCCATGTTGGATTCCAGAGCATCTCATAACCTAATGCCCAAGGTGGTTATGGACCAACTAGGCCTGGACATCACAAGGCCTTACAAAGAACTGTTCTCTTTTGATTCCAGGAAGGTGAAGTGCCTAGGTCTTATTAAATATCTGGTGGTATCTTTGGCACAAATCCCAACAAATAACATAGTTATGGATGTAGTGGTTGCTGACATCCCTCCCAATCTTGGCATGTTGTTGCCAATGTATTGGGCTACAAAATTGAAGGGAACCCTACAAATGGACATGTCATACGCAACCATCCTTATTTCTGGTCAGGACAAAAGGTTGTAGAGATAAGTTTTTCTCAAATACATGGTCAACAACAAGGCACAACCAAATAATCACCCCATATACTCTGTGGAAATTGAGTTGGGATCTTCCATTTTCTTTAATGACCTATGTTTCAAAGAGAAAGAACCAAAAATTGATATGGATGGCAAAGAGAGATATGATCAACAGATTGAAGAGTATTCAGAGCAGCAGGATAACGCAAAAGAGAAGACATGGAAGATGAGTTTCAATGGATTTGCCTGCAGAGAGGGAGCATGGGCTAGTGTATCAATAAATCACCCCAAAGGAGATTCAAAATTATGTTCTTATAAACTTGTTATAGAATGCACAAATAACATGGCCGAATATGAAGCATTAATATTGGGGTTGAAGGTTTTGAAAGAATTGGGTGCTAAAATAATTGTTGTACATCGAGACTCTAAGATAATTATCAATCAAATCAAAGGCATATACCAAGAAAAACATCCCAGATCGAGGGCTTATAGGAACCTGGTACTAGACCTCCTTGAGAAATTTCTAGAATATAATCTTTCAAAAATTACAAGAGAACAAAATCAGATTGTTGATGCCTTGGCTACTTCAGCAATGGTTTTCAAATTTCCAATTTTCCCTAACATAAAATACAAGGTTGAGGTCAAGTACAGGCCAGTAGTACCAGATAATATGAAGTACTGGCAAGTTTTTGAAGATGATAAATACATAGAAAGATTCCTCAAGATGGAGAATGAATTCAAGAGTTTGAACATTGATGATGAATACTGTGATGATGAGGTGGATGCAGCTTCTTTCACAAAGGAGGGGTATTTCGACAATCATATTGCAGGAAGAGATATCGTTCATATAAAGATCAACATCATTCCCAAGGGTCTAGTCTCATTGGAGAAACTCTTTGATAATAATGATGTGGACAGAAGTCCAAAGATTATAGTAAATGAAGGGGATGTGGAAGATTGCAATATTGGGACTTCAAAGGATCCAAAGATCATTAAGTTGTCCAGAACACTTAGCCCTGAAGTCAAGGAGAAATATATCAAGTTAAGGAAAGAGTTCCCTGATGTTTGTTTCTGGATCTATGATGATTTGAAAGTTTATGAATATCATAAAACTTTCGAACATAAATTAAGAAGGATAAATCCTTTACGGTTGCCTTTGATCGAGAAAAAGTAAATAAACTATTTGAAGCCAAAATAATAGTATCCCTGATATTTTCTAAATGGGTGGAAAATCAAGTGCCGATCAAAAAAGAGAGTGGAGAAATCAGGTTGTGTGTGGATTTCAGGAATCTGAACAAAGTATCTCTAAAGGACAACTACCCACTGCCTAAGATGGATCATATTTTACAGAAGGTGGTGGGTTCTCAGAAAATGTCAATTTTAGATGTCTTCTCTGGATACAATCATATTATGGTGCACCTTGACAATCAGGAAAATATGACATTTACCATGCCATAGGGAACATTCATGTATGCCAAGATGCCTTTTGGGATCATGAATGCAGGGGAAACGTTTCAAAGAGCTATGTACATAGCTTTTGCTGATGAAAAATGCATATTCAATGTTATCTACCTTGATGACATCACTGTGTATTCTGCCTTAGATGAGGAACACCTCAAGCATATTAGAAGGATGTTTCAGAAGTGTAGAAATTTCGGAATCTAGTTGAATCCTAAGAAATTAAATTTCACCATGGAAGAAGAAATTTTTTTGGGTCACATTATTTCAAGAGAAGGGATAAAGGTAGATCCCAACATTGTTGAGGGGATCTTAAAAATTGGCATACCCAGAAGTAAAAAGGAGGTACAATCTTTCCTAGGAAAAGTGAAATTTTTGAGAAGGTTTATCCCTAATTTGGCTGAAATCATAAAGTGTATTACCAACATTCTCAAGAAACAGAATGAAATCAAGTGGACCCTTGATACCATAAAATCCTTTGAAGACATTAAAGTGGCAATAACCAAGGATCCATTACTAGCTAGCCCAAACTTTGAAAAGGACTTTGTATTATTCTCTTTTTCCTTAGAGCACACAATTGTTGGTGTTTTACTGTAGAAAGATGAGAAGAATTTTGAGAAGCCCATAACATATTACAAGAAGACATTGAGGGATGCCCCTTCGAAATATAAAATCATGGAGAAGCAAGCATATGAATTAGTCAAGGCCTTGAAAGAATTCAGAGTTTACATCTTGCATTCTCATACTACTAATGTGCCCAGTAGCTCCATGAAAGACATCTTAACCCAACCTGATCCTAAAGGAAAGAGGGGTAAATGGATAGCAGTGTTGTTAGAATATGAACTTGAGATCAAACCCAGCAAGTTGATCAAGGTACAGGGGCTTGCAAAGATGATGGAACAGACCAATTGTGAACTGTTAGGAATAAATTTCATTGTAGACCTATCACAAGGCACGGAAGAAGAAAGAACTCCTCAAATATCCCAAAAATTTCTTGATTCTATGTGGTATGCAAATATCATCTTTGTGTTGAAAAATTTGCAAGATCCTCCTGAATTTAGTAAAACAAAGGCCATATTCTTGAAACTAAAATAAGAAAATTTTTGTATAGTAAATCAATCTCTATATTGGAAAGATCCATGGAGAATTTTATTGATCTTTTGCTAGAAGAAGAAGAAGCAAAGTTTTGTATAGTAAATCAATCTCTTTATTGGAAAGATCCAGGGGAGAAATTTATTGACCTGTTTGCTAGAAGAAGAAGCAGAAAAGACCATCAGATAATTCCATAAGGCTAACTACGAGGGTCACCATTATTGGAAAACAATTGTGCATAAGATTATGAGGGTTGGGTTCTATTGGCCTAGTATTTTTTTTTATGTCTATAAAGAGGTTTCAAAATGCCATGAATGTCATATTTTTTATGGGAAAGGAAAATTACAACCTCTTCCTTTGAAACCCATCTTTGTGGAAGCTCTGTTTAGACAGTGGGGCCTTGATTTTATAGGGGAAATCCATCCAAAATCCTAAGACAAACACAAGTGGATTCTAACAACAACAAATTATTTCACTAAATGGATTGAATCAATTCCCACCCGACAGGAAACAAATGAGGTTATCATCTAGATTTTAGAAGACAATATTTTGTCCAGATTCGGATGCCCAATCAAGATCATAACAGACAATGCAACATCTTTCAAGTCCAAGAAAATATATAAATTATGCATTGATTACAATATCACCCTTGGACATTCTACATCATGCTACCCTCAAGGAAATGGGTTGGTTGAGTCCTTGAATAAAAGCTTAGTCAAAATCATCAAGAAACTGTTGAAAGAAAATAAACAGGCCTGGCACAAAAAGTTCATACATGCGTTGTGGGATGACATGATCACCCCAACGAGATCCATAGCCACATCCCATTTCCATATTGTTTATGGTACAGAGGAAATATTTCCTACTACATTGGGATTTCTAGTGATGAAGTTGTTACATGAGCAAGATGCAGAAACAGATGCCACTTGAAGAAGAAAGGATGAACTAATCAATGTCCAACAGACCAGATAAAAGGCTTTCAATAATGTTGATATGTTCTAAGAAAATATCAAAGAGTATTTAGACATGCGTACCAAGGTAGATGACTTCAAACTAGGAGACCTAGTATTAAAATGGGACACCATGAATGAAGATAAGGGAAAGCACAAAAATTTTGATCATCTGTGGTTGGGACTATTCGAAATTGTGGCATACCATGGAAGTAATTCCTACATACTACAAGAGAGTAATGGGTACATCATTGGAGCAGGTCTTGTGAATGGCATGCTCCTCAAGCATTATTTTGTTTAAACATCATCACCCCTTCCATTCATTGTACATAATCGTTTTAGTGTTTTATTTTCTCATGAAGAGGTTGGAATAAAAGTAGCATAGTTGAAGTCTGAGGTGAAGGCCCTGAGCTATGCTAGGTCGATTTTGAGTTTTTGAATAAAGGTTGGAAGATTCAAACTTCATAAACAAATCACAACACAATGGGTAGGAACTTGGTCTACTGTTCTTTTCTACCTTGCAGGGAGGATAGCATCCCCAGTTGGATCCTATGTTATCACCATAACAATTTTTATTTTGATGGAATCCAAATCTCAAAATTTGGCGAGGAGGTACATCGGTATGGAGGTGCGATAGTTTGGAGAACAAGGTCACATATAGAAGAGAAGGACTAAATATATCGGAGGCGCGAGTTTGATGGGGCCCAGTGGGCCAAAGATCTGAAAACATCCCAAATCGACAGTCACAAAGCATATCAGGTGGGGAACTTGCATGAAGTTTAACTTCCTGGGAACATGTCGATTGAAATACCATGATTTTAGATTGCAAACACGTGGTGCCACTAGAGGCATATCAGGGTGAAACACAGTCTACCCAAAACCGCTTTTCCTCACCCCCGATATCGAAAAGAACATATAAAAGGAGGGCCTCGGTCATTATTTTATGATATTTCAAATCATTTGAACGTTTGAAAATTGACACAAACGCTCTATTCAAACTGAATCTCAACAGTGAACCAGAATCGCGCATTATCCACTCATTTACAGGTATTTTTCATCATGGCCATGAATACTATTATTTTATTTGTAACAAAGAAAGAACCCACCTCTAAAGAAAAGGCCCTAATTGACAGGGGCTCCGACATATTTGACACAAAAACAACCATCTCATCCATTTTCTTATCCAGAACCAGTTTGTTAGTTAATGTCAGGAAACAAATACCCTTCCTCGAAGCAGCCCAAACATCCATAACCCCTTATGTTGTCTAATACACATTCCCTTTCGTAGAATTCATAAGCTAGTGTGTAGAACAATACTCGCAGGAAGAAAAGGTCATTTTGAATAAGTTAGGGTCAAACATCCTGTGCATAGTAGAAACCTGTCAATTAAACACACCCTCGGTACACCAGAGTCTTCCCCTGCAACATCTAATCCCTTTGAGGAAGAGAAACTAATTACAGACTACAGAGAATGTCCCCCCGAGGTCAAAAACCCTATTTTTGCAGACAATTTTTAAACACAAACATCATTCTGAGAGTCTTTCGTTGCCTATGAATGTAAGCGTCATGGTTATTGAGGTCCAGTGGGCCTGTTCCATACTCATTCAAATTTTAGGAATGGATAACGACAAGTTTGTAGTAGAGGTCATGTTGGGTTTTCTATTGACCTTTTTTCAGTTAGAGTCCAGTCATTCAGTATTAGTTTTGAAGAGTTCATTGTTGATAATATGCACAAACAACTAATAAATTTCCAATCACTCTGACATTTCAGGTATTACACGCACTTGCTGAAAATGTTCCTGGAAACAAATAAGACAAAGTTCCTTGAAGCTGCATTCATCTCGACTGAATCCAAAAGGATCACAATGCTCATTTTTATAAATAAGATCATGTCCAAAGTTTATAGGTTAATCTTGAGCACCGACCTGCCAAGGGTTTTGGAAGAAATTAAAGGCTCTTTACAACCCAATCTAGAGAACAGGGTAGGAGATTGGGTGATGTTCATGCATTTTACCATAATTTGGGTATATGGTTATCAAGAGGGACCTTACCTTTTACCTATTTTCTTGACTCCTAGAGTCTTTTCCCTGGAGTTCATCAGGCAAAGAATCATCTCAGAAACAAAACATTTTTTGAAAATGCACAAAGCATCTAACCTAAATTTTCCTTTCATAATAGGACCCTTTGTGGTAAAGACTAGATCCTGTTTGCCTCATATCTAAGCCAAGCTCAATGAATTTGGGTTCACATAGTTACAAGGGAGGAAATATGATCCACACTAGGTCATATATAAAATAAGACTGACGAGAAAACAAGGCCCCTATGAGCATGAGCATGTTGAAGGATTTGATAAACTGACAAATCTGGAAACCTGTGAAAATATGGAAGTCATTTTGCAGCCCGATCAGACCCAGCAAATAGATTCAGCCCCGAAGCAGATCTAGCCACATAAATATTCTCTAAGGTTGATTATTAAAGCTCCCAAGATGATTGTTTATAACAAGAGGAGCAGTTCAGAGGACCTGGGCGCCAGTGGTCAACAAAATGTTTCTAAGAAAATGAAAATCACACAATCGCCATAGATATTAAACATGGAGGAGGAAGAAAACAGATGTTGTTATCATCCATTTTTTAGAAGAAAATATTTTGTCCATATTTGGATGCCCAATCAAGATCATAATAGACAATGCAACATCTTTAAAGTCCAAGAAAATAGATAAATTCTGCAGTGATTACAATATCACCCTTAGTCATTCTACATCATACTACCCTAACTGAAATGGGTTGGCCGAGTCCTCAAATAAAAGCTTAGTCAGAATCATCAAGAAACTGCTGCAAGAAAATGAAAAGGCCTAGCACAAAAAGCTCATACATGGGTTGTGGGCTGACAGGATCACCCCAAAGATATCCATAGCCACATCCCCTTTCCAGATCGTTTATGGTACAGAGGAAATATTTCCTACTACATTGGGATTTCCAATGATGAAGTTGTTATAGAAGCAAGATTCATAAATAGATGCCACTCAAACAAGAAAGGATAAACTAATCAGTGTCCAACAGACTAGAGAAAAGGCTTTCAATAATGCGCAGCTGTGCCAAGACAAGATCAAATAGGATTCCGACAGGCGTAACAAGGTAGATGAATTCAAACTAGGAGACTTAGTATTAAAATGGGATGCCAGAAATGAAGATAAGGGAAAGCACAGGAAGTTTGATCATCTGTGGTTGGGACCATTCGAAATTGTGGCATACCATGGAAGTAATGCATACATACTATAGGAGAGTAATGGAGACATCGTTGGAGCAGGGCCTATGAATGGAAGGTTCCTCGATAATTATATCGTTTAAACATCATCACCCCTTCCATTCATTGTACATAATTTGTTTTTTGTTTTCTTTTCGCGTGAATATGTTGGAATAAAAGAAGCATAGTTGAATCCCGATGTGAAGTCCCTAATCTATGTTGGGTTGATTTTGAGTTTTTGAATAAAGGTTGGCGGATTTAGACTTCACGAATAAATCACATCCCAATGGGTAGGCACTTGGTCTACCGTTCTTTGCTACCTCGCAGGGAGGATAACATCCCCAGCTGGATCCCATGTTATCACCATAAAAACAATTCTTTTGATGGAATGAAAATATCAGAATTTGGTGAGGAGCTACATCGGTATGGAGGCGCGATACTTTGGAGGCATCATAGTTTGGAGGATAGGGTCACATCTAGCAGATAAGGACTAAATATAGTGAAGTCACAGGTTTGATGGGCCTAGTGAGCCAAAGATCTGAAAACATCCCAAATTGACGGTCACAAAGCATATCAAGCAGGAAACTTGCGTAAAGTTTAACTTCCTAGGAGAGGATCAATGGAAATACCATGGTTTCAGATTGCAAACATGTGGCACCACCAGAGGCATATTGGGGTGAAAAGAGGTTTACCCAAAACCTCTTTGCCTCACCCCCAATATCAAAAAACACATATAAAAGGAGGGCCCCAATCATTATTTTATGATATTTCAAATCATTTGAACGTTTGAAAATTGGCACAAATGCTTCATTCGAACAGAATCTCAACAGTGAACCAGACTCATGCATTCTCCACTCATTCACAATTATTTTTCATCATGGCCATGAATCCTGTTATTTTATCTGTAACAGAGCAAGATCCTGCCTCTAAAGAAGAAGCCCTAATTGATAAGGACTATGGCATATTTTACATAGAAATAACTGTCTCACCCATTTCCATATCTAGAACCAATTTGTTAGATAATGTCGAGAAATGAATACCCTTCCTCAAAACAGCCTAATCATCCATAACCCCTTACGTCGTCAAATTCGCATTCACTTTCCCAAAATTCATAAGCTAGTGTGGAGAACAATACTCTCACGAAGGAAATGTCATTTTGAATAAGTTAGGGTCAGAGATCCTATGCAAAGTAGATAGCCCATCAATTCAACATGCCCTCATTACAACAGAGTCTTCCCCCACAGCATCTGATCCCTTTGAGGAAGAGAAACTAATTACAATCTACATAGAATGTCCCCCCAAGGTCAAAACCTTATTTCTGCAGACCATTGTTAAACCTGAACATCATTCTGAGAGTCTGTCATTGCCTATGAATGTAAGAAACATGGTTATTGAGTTGTAGTGGGATTTTTCCATACTCGGTCAAATTTTAGGATTGCATAACGACAAGTTTGTAGTAGAGGTCATGTTGGGTTTTTTGTTGACATTTTTTCATTTTGAGTCCAGTCAGTGAGTCTATATCATTTTTTAAGAGTTCATTGCTGATAATGTGCACAAACAACTAGAAAATTTCCAATCATTGAGACACTTTAGGTATTACATGCACTTGCTAAGAATGTTCCTAGAAAAAAATAAGACAGAGTTCTTTGAAGCTACATTCATCTCGACTTAATGCAAAAGGATCAAAATGCTCTTTTTTATAAATAAGATCATGTCCAGAGTTTATATCTTAATCTTTAGCACCAACTTGCGAAGGGTTTTGGAAGAAATGAAAATCTCTTTACAACCCAATCCAGAGAACAAGGTAGGATATTGGGTGTTGGTCATGCATTCTACCATAATTTGGGCATATGGTTATCAAGAGGGACCTTACCTTTTACCTATTTTCTTGACTCCCAGAGTCTTTTCCCTGGAGTTCATCAGGAAAATAATCATCTCAGAAACATAACATTTTATGAAAATGCACAAAGCATCTAACTTAAACTTTCCTTTCTTAATAGTACCATTTTTGGTAAAGACTAGATCCAGTATGCCTCAGATCTAGTCCAATTTCATTGAATTTGGGTTCTCACAATTACAAGGGAGGAAATATGATCCACACCTGGTCATATCTAAAAGAATATTGATGAGAAAACAAGGCCCCTATGAGCATGAGCATGTTGAAGTATTTGATAAACTGGCAGATCTGGAAACTTGTGCAAATATAGAAGTCATTTGGAAGCCTGATCAGACACAACAAATAGAGTCAGCCCTGCATCAGATCCAGACACATAAAAATTCTCCAAGGTTGATTGTTAAAGCTCCCAAGATGAGTGTTTATAACAAGAGGAGAAGTTCAGAGGCCTTGGGTGTGAGTGGTCAGTAAAAATTTTCTAAGAAAATTAAAATCACATAATCCCCACAGATAGTAAACCTGGAGGAGGAAAAACCTAAAGAGAAAATGAGCATGGATATGGTGGAGGGTAGAACCAAAAATGAAGAATCTAATACAAAGAGCATGCCACAGGGTGAAAGAAACTCAAGAGATTTCATCAATGATAAACATGTCTTTAATAAGGCACCTGGAGTGGTCTACCAATCCAAAGAAGATTTAGCAAACCAATACGTTGTGAAAGGAAATATGGCCATGAGTGAAATAAGAGATTTTATACCTGAAGTATAGAGGATATCCTAGCAAGGGTCTTCTCTATTCTCAGTCAAGGATGTAGAAAGGAAGACTCTTAACATAGCGATGGCAGATGAGGATAAACTGTCTGAAATCAATCTGCATTATGAATATATCGGTGCCCCAGATATGGTAAAATTTCACAGAAATGCCAGTGACATGATATATTCAAACTACCTGAGTCTGAGTTTGAGGGTTTCAAGACAGACAACCCATTCAATTAAATTGGATGGACAATGGAAGTAGGAAAAATCATCCAGTAGAGCCTGGTAGAGCCCAGGTCAAAATATTGGAATCTGAAGGCCCTCGAGGAGTAAAAGATTCCTTAGATGAGAAAGACAAATTGATTCAAAGCATGAAAAATAAGTTGAATATGTCTTCCACAGAACATCCATAGACATCAGAGTTGGCTTCTCTAGAACAAGAAAAAGAGACATTTAGATAGGAAACACTAAATTACAAAGCCAAAGTATTGCAGGTGGAAAAGGAAAAAGAGAATTGGTCGCAAGGACAGGGAGAATTATCGAACAGGTCTGCAGTTGTACCTGTTACAATAGGAGTTGACTCAAACATTGAAGATATCATCCAAGCTATGTCCCAAGTAAGCTTGAAGACATGAGAAATCAAGATCCTTAAGGGGATCATAGAAAATCTGCAGCAAGAGATAAAAATGCAGGATGAAAGGATGGCCCAAGTCCAAAAGGAAAATCAAGATTTGAAAGAGAGGGTCAACAAGTTGAAGACGAGGTTGAGAGGTAAAGTAATTTTACATGGATGTAAGCATGTAATCTAGGATTCTATTGTTGTTGAAGTTGTTAAGTTCAGGGTTGACTTGAATTTTATAAATGAAAAAGACATCATGGCTATCACAACCCGAAGCAGGTGTACTGTTGTAAATGAGACACTGGCGAAGAATCTCTCAGAATGGGCCCAAAACACTATAAATTTTCTAAATGTCATTCCCACTGCTGCACTTCAGACCATTGGGGTCAAGGATAGAACTACATAGATCATTTGGGCCAGGAGGATCATTGATAAGCACAACTTACTCAAGTTGGTTCAAACCAAAGTTGTACAGATGGAGAAGAGTATACAAGAATTTAAGGATGCATTTGAACAATTGTTTATCAAGGGCCTCCCACCATTTTGGGATGGAAAATGGAAATTATATGATCAAGAGGAATATATTTCTCTCCTCACTCAGTGCAGAATGGATCATTCCAAATTTGAAGGCCTGGAAGAGAAAATAAAGGGACCAAGCTTGGTGGAATATTTGGCCATAGACTTTGAGATTTTAAATCAGTTTAAGATAGTAAAGATTGGCATGACGACTACGACTTATTCTACTTGCATCGACTTGGAGATCCTGATAAAAGGAATGATGTATTATGAGATTCCTTCTGACTCACAGTGGAATGAGATCGTGCGGCTAGGCAGGACAAAATGTAGTTTTCCAGGGACCAACAAATAGCCTCCATGTGTCACCAGATTGGCAAGTTCTAGAGGAGATCAAAGCAAGACAGATGGAGAGGAAAAAAAGAGAGAATTTAGAGGAATCAACCATTAGTTGATGAAACGTTTTTGTTCAATCATTGTAAATCATTTCACATGCTGAGACTGTCAGTTGAAATTATTGTAGTTAGTTTTAGAAGCTGAAATGTTTCAGTTTTAACAATTGTAATCGAATTGTATAAGTACTAGAAATTGTGAATAAATTAATGTTGGCAGAATTGCAAGGGAACCTTTTTTGTTGTTTTGAACTCTATTGTAATTTTCTGGAGCTGATTTGAATACATATGTAGAAGCTTTTGAAGTCTCTATGAAAATATTCTAATGGTGGTGATATGCGTTTTGTCTCCTTTAATTGTATGTATTTCCTCTATTCTTTAATTCCATTTGCATTTTCTTCTGTTTAAATTGGAGAGTTGAAGGCCCAGAATTCATCTTATGATGCTCTCGACTTAAGAAATTTAAACTATGTGTGCTTCTTCTTAACTAATTTAGAATTCATTTCAATGATGCTCTAATGCAGTTATTTATTTTCTTGTTCCTTTTACACTCTGCTTAAAATCAATTTATAACTCAGATTCATTGCCTCATTTAGCCTTTATCCTATGGAGAATTCTACCTGAAAGTCCTTTTTTTTATTCACTTTCAGGATCTTGAATCCATATCCCTAAGTGTCCCTCCCCTTCCTTTCCAACAAATTTATAAAAAAACCCCAAACCAAACTAAATCTAGCCACGAATTGCCAAAGAAATATCAAGTGACACGAGAGAGCCCTCTCTAAGTTGAGCAGGCTAGTGCCCAGCTCTAAAGTAGGTTGAAACAGTTACCTATGTTGTTTTTCTATCAGCCAAAAAACATTTACAGAGTGCTAACAACCCAAACTTCCTAAGTGAATCTGGATCGTCCAGACCCAGAGGACACATGGAGGCAAATCCTTCACTTCAGAGACTTAACACTCTGATAGATTTGAGAAGCACTAGAGAAAGAATTACCCAAAGTTCCGAACTGTCGAAGTCTTGAAGTAACGAGATATTTCCACGTCACTTCGGACCCGTACTATTTTGGGAGAACTTCATTCCTCATAGTCCAAAAACTCCTGACGCATCAACAGTCGTGGAATCATATGACATCAGGCCACTATGTCCCTTCGCAACTCATACCACTCCAAGATATTTTCGAGAACAACATTCAAAAACTACTGAAGAGATTGAACACCTGAAGTCCCGAAGTGAATCTTGACCATCCATCAACAAGGACACATGGAGGTAGATCATTCACTTCGATGATTTTCCTCCAGGACATTTCCAAGAACAACATTTACAAACTCCCGAGACCCAAAATCCCAAATTGAATCTAGACCATGCAGATCTAGAGGCCATGTGGAGGTAGATCCCTCACTTCAGAAGTACGACACTCTAGAGGTGGTAAGAACTATGCATTGAAACTCCCAAAGCCCGAACTCTCGAAGTGATTGCAGACTGTTGATCTCAAATCAACCAGGACCATTGATCTGTGTAGCAGGTAAGGAAGGAAAATCACCCAGATCACAAATTGCAACACGATCGATGGCCACACTACATTATGGGGACACAAACTTCTCGAACTTTAATTTTCCAAAGCGGTCCTGCAATTGGAACCATGGTATTTTTGGAAGGGTACGTGGAAGCTTGTGGGGGATTTTGGGCCCAAAGGTGGTGTGGACCCAAACCACCCTCGAAAAATTCTGCAATCACATGATTATATGACATTAGGTCACCACATCATCTCCACTCACACTCCCGCTATCGCTCAACATTCGCCACCTGTTCCCCCCAACTACTCCCCATATCACCTATCACCTCCAAGAATCTTGTTTTCCTATTGGACACTTGCCTCACGTCTTCTTGTTCACGACCAGGTCATCACAGTGAAAGCAAGGATAAGGGTCAGTTACAGTCGAGACAAAGTGTACTTAGTTTCTGAAAGCTCATACATAGACAAAGAGTTAAGTCTTAGTCACAGGTCGATGCATATTGGTTCCAGAACACTTCAACGGGCTCTCCTCATGCAACGAGTTGTCTCCCGTGGCCTCCAAAATATTGTGGGCATGCCATTACTCAACACAAAGATCTTTTCAGTCACTCCAAGGCCTATTTTCTACTGAGTCATTTCCTCCAACACATGCATCAGTTTTGTGTCAGAGACAGTAGTCGTTTTTAATTGATTAATTCCAACATTTTCTTATATTAGATACAAGAGTGGTCTTATGTGTGTGATAAGAAACACTCTTGTTTATTAATTCTAGTTTCATATTCAAGTTAATAATTTTTTTTACGAACAATTACCTAAAATTAGGTATCATTCCCCTAAGGACGATAACCTCTGCAACTCTATTAAATAGGGGGTCTTTGAATGTTTTGAAGGTCAATGGTTTTGGAGAAAGACCCTCATTTTTGGATTCATGAAGAACTATTTTGGAGATACCTTAACTGAGTAACCTTGTTGAGGACAAGAAACAAGTTTATGTTTTTCATCAAAAGCATGTGTGATTCGATCTGAAGAAGAATTATTTCTTATTTTATCTCATTAATGGATGTTTTAATGAGTGAGAGCCTCTAAATCTATTGATAAGTTATCTGATTCAATATTTTTATAGTTCTTGTCTCTAATGATGAAGAGTAAATCATTGTGTTAATATGTGATTTATGATTAGAGTTAAGGAAACTATTTTTCTTGCCATCGTTTATTGCATGTATGTTTTTCGTGTGATAATTGTATCTCAGTCAATAATTGGAGAACCAACAGGCTAATGTATTAGTACTGGACTTGTTGTAGGTGTCACAATCATTGTCTGCATGCTTGAGCATGAGGGTTACCCTGAGCTTAGCCTTCTTCATTAGTTAAGTCCTTTCCCCTTTGTTAACTAGCTGGTTTATACCAACATTCATCTTTTATTCGTCCCACCTATAAGAGAAAATAAAAAAATAGAACGTTCGAACTGAAGGAGGAGTTTTCACAAGAAGACATCCTGCAAATCACTACGTAAATCCCATCGATTAATTGGATGAACCACAAGGTATGGAGAACCATTCCACCATTAAATGTTGTAGATTCTAATTGGGCCTCAGTGGTGGGTTTGGTTCCTACTTTTGAGTTAAAGGGACTTAGGACCCCTCAACAAAATTTTTGCTAGGAGGGCCTAAAGAATGAATGGCTGACAATTTTTTTAACTTAATATTTCACACAACCTGTAGATTCAAAACAACCCACATGCATGGTTGTTCATTTCTAGGACATCCCACACACATTGAGTACTCCTGAAATGAGTAACTCACCCCAACAAGAGGAAGAACATTTATTCCCAGATATTCCTTATGCTCTTCCTCATGAGGAGTTGAACTAGTTTAGAAGATCCACAAGAGCTTACGCCCAATAGATTGAATCAATGCTCTTAGATCTGCTACTTCCTCGTAGAAAATAAGTAAGAATACCAATGGTTTATACCCCTCACCAAGGTTTTGTGCACACAGTAGAAGACCTGATAGATTTCACCCTCACTGAAATCTAACATCCCCTCAATCTAATCCCTGAAACACTAGTCGACAAATTCTCCGAGCCTGATGACTTTTCCGAAGAGGAAGGGTTTGAATCAAAATTCTTATTTTCGGGATCATATGACATGGAATATAACAACAATCACAATGAAGAAAGGGGAAACCCACCTTAGAATAATCAACCTTGGTTGTCCAGATACACCCTTGCTATCCTTGGATGAGTACATAACCTTCCCTGACATCCAGAGAAGTTACTCCCTAAATTTGACCTTGAAACCTAAGGATTGCATGAAGACCATATAAAAAAACTCATACTAGCTATCATACTGGTGAATGTTCAACATGTAGTATGTATGATTTTCCCCTATACTTTTGAGAATTCAGACTCCACGTGGTATTTTAACTTACCTGTAGGATCCATATCTAGTTGGACAAAGTTTCAAAAACATTTTTTGGATAAATTTGTATAAGAAACAAGTATAGGAGCTTTGATGGCCAAGTTGTTCACCACCACCATGATTTCAAAGGACAAGGTGAAAGAATTTAATCAATGGTTCACGACTATACTAAAAAAATTTCAACCCGAAGCTAAACCTACTCAGGAGTTGCAAATCAAAGTATATTCTAATGCTCTCCCAGCTTCTATTTCCATATTTTTGAAGAGGGCTTCCAAAGAAACCTTAGCTGAGAATTTTGAAGAAGCCAAAACAATAGAATTTCAAATGAAGGGGTGTAAAGAAAGCGAGGTCTCACTAGTTAAGAAGGAAGTTCAACGTCCTCCTAGGAAAGGACTTCTATTGGCTAGACCCCCAGGAAAAAAAACAGAACAAGGTCCCAAAAAAGGAAGTGGAGACATAGAAGACCTACAACATAGGGTTAAGAAACTGTCAAACAAAATCATAGACATGAAAAGAAGTGCAGGGGAAGGGAACCAAGAACAGAGGCCCTATAAACCCTTTTTTAAAAGAAATGGATGGATGACATGAATTTGATGTCCAAATGGTTTCTATATGAGGTTTCCCTAACCGAACAATCAAGCGACTTAGTTATGAATATTGTTGATCAGGAAGAAGTTGATCCACCAGAAGAAACAACCATGCTGATATGGGACCTTGATCGACCAATGCCTTCCGATGACCTATTTGAGGTTCAAGAACCACCCACATAAGTCTTGGTTGTGAAAACATGAAGTAGGGGTCAAACTGTCTCAAACAAACTTACTACGGCCCAAACTTCGGGGGGAAAACCAGCTCCCGATCACCCGAAAACACCTTTTGTTCCCTGAAGATACACTATAAACATCAATACACGATAATTTCCCAAGATATTCTACAACATAGTAAAAGACTTGAAAATTTTGAAGGAAAATATATCAGTCATGGACATGTGTAGAATCCCTCAAAAAAAGGACTTTATGTTACAAGCATTGAAATCAGTAAAAAATACTACAAAAGGCACTGACCAAGGAGAAAATCTGACCCCCACAAATCTAAGGAATAAACCAACTGTGAATGCCTTCTCTGAATATAAGAAGGGAAAACCTTTTGTCCCATAGTTCCTTTTGATATTTGAAGTCTTCAACAGGAACCTCCATAACTGTTTGGTTGACTTAGTAGCATCCTCCATCGTCATGCCATTGTCTATTTGAAAAAAAATAAATGCAGTCCCTCTCAAAAGTGATAAGCATGTAATACAACTAGACAGAACCCAGGTGAAGGTTATGGGAGAGCTCAAATATGTAATGATTAAAATAGCGACACACCCCAAATTTGCTCAAGTAATTGACATCATTATAGTAGATATCCCAAAAGCTTATGGATTTCTACTGAGTAGAGATTGGTCTAAGAAGTTAAACAGATACTTAAGTACAAAATGGTATCACCTTTGTCTTCCATTAAGGGGACACATGAATATGATTAGAATCGATAGGGAAAGATATCTAAAACACATGGTCACCAACCTGGAAACTCTTAACGAGCTTGTTCAAAATATTTTCTCGTGCTAGGAAATTGTTCCCATGACTCTGATTTTGGGAATTTCTCCACCCTCTCATCTGATATCCCTCTTACTCAAAACTTTGAAATAAGTTTTCAAGAAAAATTTCTGATGGTGGGGAAAACCCTCTTCTATCAGGAACCAGTGTTAGAAATCACAGAACAAATAGGAGGAAATTAGGAAAGTGGTATAAAAAAGGAAGTTGATAGTTGTCGTTCACGAATGTGGACCTTATACTTTGATGGATATAAATCGCAAGAAGGCTCAGGGGTAGTGTGCATCCTCATTGACCCAAAAGGTAAACGAAGTTTGTTGTCCTATAGTCTAGAATTTGAATTCACAAACAACATCGTCAAGTATGAAGCTCTAATACAAGGGATGAAGAAAGCCACAGACTTAAACGTTAAAGAATTGAAAATTTTCAGAGATTTTTAAATCCTCGTCAGACAACTAAGGAACACTATACATTGCAACTCTCCCCACTTGAGGAATTACCAACAGGAAGTGCTCATACTAATAGAACATTTTAAAGACTTCAACATTGCAGTGATCCCTAGAACAAAGAACACTCTTGCTGAGTCTTTGGCCAACATTGCCTCAAGGATATCACCTCTAGAAGACCATGAAGCCTCTCGGTTCATTGTGGAGCTACTCTACAAACCATTGGTGCCCAAAAATATTTCTGATTGGAAGGTATTTTAAGGATATGAACAAATCATGAAATTTTTGACCAATCAAGATGATTTTAAAGACTTGGCTATTGACGATGAAGTATTCCAAAAGAAATTAGCAGAAACTGATCCTCATACAAATCAACTGACTAACAAACCAAGGTCTCACACAATAGCGAAGGGAGTAGCCAATTTAGAAAATCTTTTTGAACTAAGGCAAATATTTAAAGGGTCAAAGAACGCAAAGACAAGGATTTATGGTCCCATGCACGAAACTATAAATATAGGAACCCTGAAAAACCCCAAGAATATAAATCTCGGCAAGACAATATCTAAAGAGGAAAGGAAGGCCTATCGCAAAATTTTTAGACACTATCAAGATGTTTTTTCATGGTCCTACCGAGATCTGAAAACTTATGATACTCATATTATTCAACACACTATCCCGTTAAATCCTGGAATGAAACCCTTCCAACATAATCTATGTAAGTACCACCCATCCCTGGAGCCTCTCATGTGTCAGGATTTAAAGAAACTACTAGATGCCAATATTATGTTCCAGGTTAGACACTCCACATGGGTAGCAAATTTGGTTCCTGTGAGAAAAAAATCTGGGGAGATTCTCCTATGTGTAGATTTTTGAAACCTCAACAAAGATTTAGAAAAGGACAACTAACTAGTCCCACCAATGGATCAACTCTTGTAGACAGTGTATGGCTCAAATATTGTCTCCCTGCTAGATGGTTTTTCAGGTTACAACCAAGTTCTAGTTTCAAAGGAAGACTATTTGAAGACTACCTTCCGAACCAAGTAGGGAACCTTCGCTTATAAATGCATTCCCTTTGGGTTAATTAATGTAAGGGAGACCTTCCAAAGGGCCATGGATGTATCATTTCCGGGACTAATCAACAAGTGTGTGGTATTATATTTGGATGACATGACTATGTAGTCAAAGAACAGAGAAGATCGCATCCAACATTTAACCCAAATTTTTTAAAGGTGTAGGAAATACAGTATATCCTTAAACCCTAAGAAAACTATTTTTGGTGTTGAGGAAGGTAAGTTGTTAGGCCACATTATATCTCAAGAAGGAATTCACATAGAACCAGAATGGATTAGGGCTATATCTCATCTTCCGTTACCCCACAACAAAAAGGCTATGCAATCTTTCTTTGGAATAATAAATTTTGTGAGAAAATTCACCCCATATTTCACTAAAACTATCAAACCCTTACAAAAAATGATTCATAAAGATGTTGAATTTAAGTGGGATGATTAAAGAAAAGGTTACTTTAGCAATATTAAGGTTTAAATATCCCAAGCCCCAGTGTTGCGAAGTCTCGATTTTAGAAAATATTTCTTCCTCTATACTTTTGCCTCTGACCAATAGTTATTTTCCATACTGAATCAGGAGGATGATGACAACAATGAGGCCCCGATATCATTTATGATCACTAATATCTAAGAGGGGGAACTAAATTTCCCTACTATAGATAAGAAGGCTCATGCAATATATAAGGCAGTGAAACACTTGAGATATTACATCCTAAAAAACCTTACCAAAGTCTATGTGCCTCACCCTACAGTCCGATCTCTATTCACTCAACAGGAGATGGGGGAAACAAGAGGAAACTGGATGGCATTATTCCAATAATTTGATCTAGATATAAAACCTACTAAATTGGTTAAGGGACAATGGTTATACAAATTGGCAGTTGAAGCCCAGGACCAAGTAAATGAATACCCCAGGTGGGAAAATGAATGGGAATTATGGTGTGGTGAAGCTTCATACATCTCCCAAGCGAAAGATTCTTGGTATGAGAAACTGACTTATCTCTTGCATCATGGGACTTTCCTAGAAAACCTAAATCCTAGGGAAAGGAGAGCCCTTAGGTTAAAATCAACACAATTTCACCTCATCAATTCATTGATCTTCCGTGTTAATTATGATAGGGTACCTTTAATATGTCTCGAACGTGAAGATGTAGAACAAAGTTCTGAAGGAGTTCCATGATGGTCCCACAAGTGGACATTTCGCAAGAAAGACCACTGCTCATAAAATATTGAGAGTTGGATATTATTGGCCTACTTTGTTCAAGGATGCTCACACATATTCTAGGAACAACAAAACTTGTCAAATAAGTGAGGGCAGGGAAAAGAGATCAGTTGTCTCTCTCCAACCTATGGTCGTTTCCAGGCCATTCAAGCGATGGGGGTTAGATATCATAGGATAAATTACACCAAGTTCTTAAAAACATCATATATACATACTAACTTCCACATACTATTTCATGAAATGGGAAGAGGCCATCCCTTTGACTCATGTAAATGAAAAGGTGGTGATCCAATTCTAGAACAACAACTAATCACAAGGTTCAGTGTGCCCTCTATCCTTGTTTTTGATAATTCTGCTTACTTTTCTTCTACCCTATTAACATATTTTTCTCTAGATAAAGGAATCATAATTAGATACTCTGCAAACTACTATCCATAGGGGAACATAGTGGTAGAATCAACCAATAAGAATCTAGTGAGGATATTAAAGAAAACAGTTGCAGCCAATTAGAGGAACTGGCACAGTTCACTCCATAACACTTTATGGGATGATAGAGTAACACAAAAGGAAGATATAGTAAATTCCCCGTACTTCCTAGTATATAGGAAGGAATCCATTCTCCTGAACGGGTTGTATATTCCATCTCTTCAACTTACTCAGGATTCTAGAGGACAACCCTCATCAGTTATACAAAAAAGAATTGATGCCCTCCTCATGTTGGAAGAAGAAAGGGAGAAATAAAAATAAAAATTCATAGCTCATCAATAGATAGTTAAAAGGTGGTTTGATAATCATAAGGCCAAAGAGAAGAATTTTGAAGTAGGAGACTTAGTCCTAAAATGGGACATAGAAAATGAGCCAAAAGGAAAACATTCTAAATTTTAGAATCTATGGCTCAGACCTCTTCATCTGGCCGAGAAAAATTGGGTATGTATCGGTTTCATAATCTGAGGGGGAAACCTAATGCCCTCCCGATGAATGGCCAAGCCCTAAAATAATATTTTCATTAAAAACAAAATTGTGTATGTGTGTTTTGACGATGTTTTGTTCTAGGGTAGGTCGATTGCAGAATGCATTTTTTTTGTTTTGTTTATTTATATAGTACTTATGAGATTTTGAAGACTATGTTTAGAAATAAAATGGCTGACCTCAATTTATGTGATATGACGAACTCTGTTCCTGACTAATCACTCACATACAACACAAGAAGCGTCGGGAGACCTGTGGTTGTTTTAAAGGGTTTTCTATCTAACCTGTAGATGAAAAACCTTGGGAAAATGACGAAGTGTCTTCCTAGTGGTCTGGTAAAACCTTAAGGGGAAGGTGGTAAGCTAGAAAATACTGTTTGTACGTCAAAGACAGAGCTAGAAAAAAATTCACCTTAACCATATCATTTTTCAAATAACAGACGTGCTCCTCTCCCACTCGCTCAGGGAATTCTACCGAAATAAAATCAACCATATCAAAAGAGTGCATAGTAAGGGAGGGTATGTAGATAACCTCGTCGGGGATATGGATTCTCGTTGGCAGTGGAGAAAGGTCTGTGATGTCGGGGTGGCTTTGTCGGGGCTATAGATGCTCGTTGGAAGTGGAGCAACACCATAGCAAGTGAATAAGGATAACTAAAGGGCCTGGGGCCAGTGAATGCTTTACTCGAATCTTTTCAAAAGGGGAGTTAGTTAGGGTTACAGGAAATGAAGGTGGAATAAAGGTTGAAAACCCCACAGGCAGGCCCGGATGCATCAAATGGGGAATTTCAAATGCAAGGATAAAAGAGGCTCTAATAAAAAAATAGTTAAGTTCTTAACCATCTTTTGCATCAGCTAAGCCCGAGGTAGGAACAAAGATTCTTATTTTTCCCTGTAAGTCGCCATTTGTTGAGCACTCAACACACCCTAAAAATCCTCTATCAATTTTTTTGTTTTTCGGTACCACTTGACTTAGTTTCCCATTACTGAGTGACTCGGTTCTTATTCGTTTCTTGCTTGATTGAGTCTTTACACATTTTTGTTTCTATTGTTTCTTGAAGGATAACTACATGTCATATTTGGTTTGGAATGCTTGTCATCATGTTTTCCATTGATTGAGCTCATAATAGGTTGACCAAGCCTTTTTGTATGCACAGGAAATGCACGTGGAAAAATGCAAATATCTAGACTGGTCAATTTCGGGCTCAGATTGTGGGAACAGACAAGTTGAATTTCGACGGTGGAGATCCATCAGGCCAATCAGATCAATTGTTTTCATGCATTCGGCATATCAAAATCACACGGATTTTAACATCAAGCTCAGACCCACAAAGTAGACGAACACCTGAAGTCCGTAAGAGCCGAAGAGCCAAAGAGCCGAAGTCTCAAAGAGCCAAAGTCCAGAAGTCTCGAGAGCATGCCACGTCATATTTAGAGACTTATCACTTTGGGAGATTTGCGAAGAACTAGAGAAAGAATTATCGAAGTTCCAAACTGCAGAAGTACCGAAGTAAATATTTACCATGCATAAATGAGGACACGTCAAGGTATATCCCACTTCAGATATACGACACTTCGGAGGATTGCACGAGAAAGGAGATGAAAAATATCGAAGCTCGAAATCCCTGAAGTAAATTTGGACTGTCCAGAGCCAGAGGACACACGGAGGAAAATCCTTCACTTCAGAGACTTAACACTCTGAGATATTTTTGAATCCCTAGAGAAAGAATTACCCAAAGTTCTGAACTGTCGAAGTTCTGAAGTAACGAGAGATTTCAACATCATTTTGGGCTCGTACTACTTTGGGAGAACTTCATGCCTCACATTCCACAACTACCTAAGCCCAAAGTGTCAAAGAACATGGCATTCATGAGTCATATCACGTGGCACACTCATCAGTCATGACATGTGGCACTCATTCCAGGTCATTTGGTTATGTCATTCGCCCATTTCCACGTAACATGTGTCACCCTTATTTCCATGACACATCAGTAGTCATGACATCATATGACATCAGGCCACCACGTCACTTCGCATCCCATACCACTCTGGGATATTTCCAAGCACAACATTCATAAACTCCTGAAGAGCCCGAACACCTGAAGTCTCGAAGTGAATCTTAACCATCCATCAACAAGGACATGTGGAGGCATATCATTCACTTCAGCAATTTTCCTCTAAGATATTTCCAAGTGCAACATTTACAAACTCCTGAGGCCTGAACTCCCAAAGTGAATCTGGACAATCCAAATCCAGAAGCCACGTGGAGACAGATCCCTCATTTTGGAAGTACGACACTCTGGAGGATGGTAAGAACTATGCATTGAAACTCATGAATCCTGAATTCTCGAAGTGATCGCGGACCGTAGATCTCAAATCAACTAGCACTATTGATTTGTGCAGTAGGTAAGGAAGGAATATCACCTAGATCATAGATTGCGACACGATCGATGATCACAATGCATTGCGGGGATGTAAATTGCTCGAACGTTAATTTTCCAAAGTGGTCCTGCAATTGGAACCATGGTATTGTTGGAAGGGTATGTGGTAGCTTGTGGGGGATTGTAGGCCCAAAGGTGGTGTGGACCCAAACCACCCTTGAAAAATTCCCTAATCATGTGCTTATATGACATCAGGTCACCACGTCACCTCCACTCACACTCCCTCTACCACTCAACTTTCGCCACCTTTCCCCCCGACTACTCCCCATATTACCTATCACCTTCACACATCCTCTTTTCCTATTGGATGCTCACCTCCATGTCTTCCTGTTCATGACCAGGTCATCACATTGAAAGTAGGGATAAGGGTCATTTATAATCGAGATGGAGTGTGCTTAGCTTCTGAAATCTTATACACAGATTGAGAGTTAAGTCTCAGTCACAAGTCGAATCAAATATGTTCCAGAACACTTAAGCATACTCTTCTCATGTAGACAGTTGTCTCCAGTGGCCTCCAACAGCTCGCGGGCATGCCATTACTCAACTAAGAGCTCTATTCTATCACTCCAAGGCCTATTTTCTCCCGATTCAGTTCTTCCATCACATGAATTCGTTCTATCTCAGAGACAGTAGTGGTTTTTAATTGATTAATTCCATCATTTTCTTAGATTAGATACAAGAGTGGTCTTATGTGTGTGATAAGAACCACTCTTGTTGATTAACTCTAGTGTCATAGTCAAGTTAATAATTTTTTTTATGAAAAGTTACCTAAAATTAGAATACTCATTGATAAAAATAGTTGAGACATAAATCTCAAAGGAACACAATGTTATAAATTCGTTGAGGGAAAAACACCAGGAGAGAACACATGATTGGGCGAATTTTCTTTTGCAAAATGTAGAGGACATCAAGGAAAAAAAAAACGTGAGGAGAGAGCATGCTAGGAAAATTGTGAAAATATAAAAATGCATAGGTGAAGAGTGATTAACATCAGGAGAATGGGTGATTTGGTACAAGGAAAAACACACTCCAAATTCAAAACCACTGAGGTAAATCCCTAATGTGATTGCAATCCAGATTCAATAAAAAAAACGTAGAGGTTTGATAGCAAAATTGCAAGCATACAAAAATAAATCTCACATGAACTAAACCTCAACAAATATAAGAGAAATAAAAAAACTGAGATCTCTCCCAATGATTTATACATCGATTTTTGACTTCAATATGAAACTAACTATATCAGGGTTACAATATACAAAATCATTATATTACCAAAAATGCATCAATTTTATAAACATTTAGAATCTATACTCCATTAACATCAATATTCAAAATCTAGAAGAGTACAGTGATTCTTTGTTAACACATAAATAACTAAATATACAGTACCGTGACCAGAAAATAGTGGTAGTGGAGCTGCTTGTCTGACTAGAAACTAGTGTGTGTCCTTTCCAAGCTTGTACAATGTCAATCCACCTTCTCTTACTCGATAATAGTTGAGACGTCACTGGTACCTCCCAACAAACACTAGTGGTACTCTTCTTTCCCCTTATCCCCCCAAGCCCCAACGGGTCACACACACACACAACCAGAAATCCTCTAGCTCCCAACTCGCCTCACAAAGTAGAGCCACCACTCTCTCTCAAGTTGGGTATCCCAACTCTCACAAGTAAAACCGGTCAAAATTTATGCAGCATAACATTACTCATAACCAATGTGATCTATCTCTCAACTTAGCCATTTGTTTATAGCATTTGCCCACACTTGCACAATTAATTCATTTTTTAAGTTAAAATAATTTAGAATTATCTCCCCCTTACACTTGTTGCCCTTTCCCCAATTTGCACTGTTATCGCTCAGTTTGTTGTTTAGGTCAAGTAGCTAAAGGTTAAGGTTCAAACTGGAATAACAGGAGCTTTCCCCACCCACTGTCACCTCGATGGGGGGCTCTTTCTATTTAGGGTGGCTAAGCCCAAGGGAGACATCCCTGGTAATCTGGGGTTTTGAAAGGCAAAGGGTTAAAGGATCAAGGTAAGTTTTCCCTTTCACAGATTACCGCCAATAATATAGTCAAGGTGAAGGTAAACCACAGAAGGGGCACCTGTTTGCGAGACAAAGAAACAACAAAACTAATGCATGCAAAGTGGTTAGCACTTCATAGACTAATGACTATCAACATTAAATATATATGAGCATAAATAGCAGTAATTATTGACGAAGTCAATTATTGCAAAAATGACTATGGATTTATAATATTACTTCTCAATAAACACTAGAAAGGATATATCATTCAATGTATATAATCAATCTTTGGATTAGCATAAAATATCATCAAATGCTCATATATAACAAGAGTGTTGCGTCAGGCTTACTAAAGGTGACGTCAGCCTTATTCTAGGGTTAGTTCTATAGACAAAGAGCTCAACGTTTTGCAAATAGGCCAATGAAAATTATCAACATATCAATGTCTATTGTCAGATGACTAAGCCACAACGTTTTCAATCAACCAAAATCTTAAACTAGGCATGACGTCATCATCAAATTAGGGTTAGTTAGATGTTAGGGTTAGTTAGGGTTTCAAATTTAAGAGTTTTGAAAGTTTTGTTTTTGGCACAGTAACCTCAACGTTGGAGAGTTAGATCAGTGCCTTGGGGTATTATGGAGTCAGAAGCAAAGGCTAAGTCTCGAAAGAATCTAAATCTAAGGACAGGAGAGTTAGGCTCTATGGTGCTGCAATGGCAGGGCCCTAGAGTCAAAATCTTAAGGGGAGGAGGCTCATTCTGGTGTTGCTTAAGCAAGGCCTCATGCTCCTCCCTCTTTCCTTAAAAAATCCTTGGCAAAATGGCTAGCTTCAAAACATAAATCTAAGGGTGAAGAGTGTTGCAAGAGCAAGGCCCTTCAAACCCTAAAAGTCAAACCCCTATATGTAAAAGTAATTAGGCCTAGGACATCTTCTTTCTTCAACCTATGTTCAAAAGCTAACTCAGAAAAAGGGGAATTAGTGTAGCGACGGCTAGGCTATATTCTCCTTAATCAATGGCTAAAACAAGTTTTCTATCATGGGGACATATAGCAAGGACCTACTTGTGTGCTTTCTACCTAGGGTTTTAATGATTAAGAAAAATAATAACAATGTAACAATAAATGCAAGAGATTTAACCCACAACCATTCATTTAAGAAGTTTTGTATGAGAAATACACTTACAAATCATGAAGAGCTTATAAAACCCTAGTTGTAAACCTTCCAATGATAGAAAACATCATAAAAATGCCAAGAATGATCCTCCACAAGAGTAGCGCCTCACTTCCAAGAGAAAAATACCAAGACAAAAGACTAAAAATGATTCTCTAACAAGAGAGTGAGTTGTTTTATTTAAAACTGAGAGGCAACATCCTCTATTTATATCATCCTAATAACCTTTAATTACAAAATAGGTCATTTAAAGCAGCCGACAAGGATGACTAACAATATTACACTGTTTGTCACATTAAATGCTAAAAATGTCACAATATGAGCTCAAAAGGGAGACGTCAGGCCCCTCTGAGGGAGACATTGGCCCTTTTTGGGAAAGATTAGCATCCAAGAAGTAGAACGTTGGCCCCTCTAGGGCTTCTCCAAGCTGCCACACATGCCAAATTGACCCAGACACACTGCCACATGCTCCAGAAAACGTCCAGCTACCTTAGGTGACGTCCTTTCCATCAAAAGAAATTGTCCCATCTGCAGTGGGTGATCCCCCCTAGGTCGGGCTCTGCCAAAGTGTCCTTGGTAAGGACATCCTTTTTCTTTCTCATGCAATGGCTCATCACAACATTGTCCTGCCTCTACCATCCCAGTAACCATCTGATCGGCTCTTTAGCCCCATGGAGGTCCAAACTAATCATATCCCCATGTGTACCGATCCACTGGTACCTGTCCACCGGGTATGGTCCTTCACATAAAAAACTACACCCTCCATGGGATCATCAGTCCTCGGGATCATAGCAATGTCAATCATATTTCATCATTAAATTTATCAAATACATACATGAAAACCCTAGCATATCATCTAAGAGCTCAAAGACATTACACAGATCTACTATACAAAGCTGAAGAAGACCAACAGAATAACCTATTGGGATAATACCCATAAGACAAGGAAAGTTTCCTCAGAAGATCATTCAAGCCATGTTTCATGAGGTGATATGGTCTAGGGATGTCCAGTCACAGTAAGACCAAGGGCAGGTGTTGTTTGTGGGTGCCTTTGTAGGAGGCGAGCTGTACCCGTCATGGATGCATTTTTTCCAAGCCCTTTATTGCCTTTATTTTTCATTTATTGCTTTTCTTTCTTTTTTACTTCAAGGTCTGACCAGAGGACACTGCCTTGGCATGGTGACTAGAGCTGATAGTGTTACCCACTGATATCTTCATAGAAATGATAAGCCTGGCTCATGATGAGACCCCCTTTTCCTTGGCCATGCAACCAAAGGTCACTGCCCTGGCGTGGTGACCAGATAGTGGCAATGTCATACTGCTGGATACCTATGAACATAATGGGTCATCTCATGATGAGACCTCCCATCCTCTTGGTTAGGTCTTGTTTTATTATTTTCATAGGGTCCCTTTAGTTTTTTATCGAGAGGCTTTTTATTGCCTTCTCGGGGATCCATGGGCGAAGAATCTCTAGGTTTTATTTCCTATGGATTTTATCTTTTACCAGCTTCTTTTACCCCCTGGGCCTTTAGCCCCTTCTTCCCACAAGACAAACTGTAACCCTCAAAAGGTCATCCTAATGGCCGGACTAGGGGAATGGGATAGATGTGTGGGAGATAAGATGTAAAATGATAGAATGGTGGAAGCGGACGATGGCTCCGCAAATCCCCCTTGGTGGCTAACCAAAACCCATGAATACAAGCTTGCTAAATCACCCCATCAATCATCCCAACAATGGTCAAGTGTATTAGTGTAAGATCCAAGCAGTTATCAAAAATGATAGGAACCTAATGCATATATAAGAAGGTTATAACGATCAAACACGACACATACCATGATACCTTGGACCAATTACCTCATGGAGCAAGAGTCCTCTCCGATGCAAGTCCAAGACAATGGTGATGGAAGTTGTTGTTGCTGACAGGATGAATCTGGCGAAGAAGAAGAAGGATGGGCGCTCCAGGGCCATTCTCAGGTCAATCCTGCTGTCAGTACTTCATGTCTAGGACTTGCGGGCCTCGAGACATGATCTCCTAGTTATCCCTAGATATCGGGGATAACATCTGGCTCCAACTAGGGGACATGTACTAACCGTAGAGCGCATGAGAACCTCAACAATATCTGGCATGAACCTATAGACCTGCTCACACTTGACAATAAAGCATCTGCGACAAAAGGTGGGGTGGTATTGCCACCCCACAACATAATACTTGTATATAAGGTAATGCAAATAGACAGTAAAACACTTACCTGTACTTACCTGTTGGCTGCATGTTGGTGTAGTCAAACAACCAATGAAGCCATCCCAACAACGTTCCTCGACACCTTCCTTTGTGCTTCATCATAAACCAAAACAGTGATAAATCAAGCACAAAAATGTCATGAGTTAGAATACATATCACGTCATCGGGAAAGTCAGAATCTAACTCATGGAGGCGGGTGGGAGGGAGAAAATCCTGCCAAGTCCACCTCTGAGAAAAGTACTTAATCCTATCCAAGAAAGGGTCATGAAAAATACAAGGTCCTGAAAACTGACTCAAAGGGCTTGTAAACCGGTTACCTAGGACATCCTCATGCTCTAAAGTCAAGGAAGGAATTGACAAAGATTTAGTAGACGACTGGCAAACTATCAAAGGAAAGTTGAAAAAATTATTGGAACTAGCATTCCCCAACCAACCCTTGGAGTCTAGGGTTTTCCCAAGAGGAAACTCAACATAGAAAAGGTACCTCCCAACTACACCTTTAGTGGGAAAGCAAGGAAAAGTAATAACAGGTGGTTGGGGTGAAAATTCATGAGAAACCTTCTTTAGGCAAACAATGTTCTTACTTGTATTAAAATATGAGAATGACGATGGTTGGCAATCATCTTTATAAAAAGAGTCAAAATTCTCAGAATGGTACTCATAAAAAATCTCAAGGTAAGATTGAAAATCATCAGAAGAATGAGGTACCAGGTCATCCTTGGTTTTTTAAAAGGTACAAGTGTAAACCTGATCTCCTTGTTGCCATTGGTTGGAAGTAGTCTGTTGTCACAATTGCGAGGGCAAAAACTGGAAATCACTCTTAGTGTCATAGATGGGATCTAGGTCATAACCAACTATATCCTGCCTACGTCTCCCAACATGCATGAACTCATCAATGTTATCAATAATGTCACTATCTGTGTCATAGCATGCAGGGTTTGAAACATTTGAAAACTCATCCTCCTCCTCCACTTCATCACAAGGTAAAGCATTATCAAAAACTAGGGGAGGAGGGTAACTTACTGTTTCTTGTTGCACAGGAACTTCGAGGATCTCAATGTTTTCAACATGTGTCATTGTTTCATCCTCATGGACTGCTTCTTTATCTTTGATTGCATAGCAAGGGCCATTAACTTCGTTCAAATCTTTCTTTTCTTCTTCATTTTCTGAGTACATGGTGTCATTGGCATCTTCAAGTGGAAAGCGACTAACCTCATCTTCACTTTGTTGTATAGGAGAAACAGGTTCTTGGATGACTTCATCAGCGGGAGGAGCATAGGTGGATACTTCATCATCTTGCTTAGGTTTTTGCTCCTTAATCGTGTCCTCATTCTGTTGGTTGGAAACTTGTTCCCTTCTCTCCTATGGATCTTCAGCAAAGGTTTCAAGGGAAACTAGTTTTATCAAGCTGAGAGTGTCCATGGCATTGCTCTTGGTCAAGAAAAGACTCTTTTCAATTTGAATGGCCATGTTGTGAGCTTCTTCAAGTGTTTTTGGATTCTTCTTATTTAGAAGGAAGCTCAAATGTCCTTGAAGTCCATTAGTATAGAGGTAAACGAGGTAGTTGTCTTCAGGACGATGGCTTTGTGGGATCTGGTAAAGCAATCTCTGGAACCTAACCCCGAAGGCTCTGACAATATCAGACTCTGTTTGTTTTATGCCTTCAAGCTCTTTCAACAATGATTGTATATCTTCTATTTTCATGGTCCACTTTGCAAGGAAAACTTTTTCAAAAAGGTCCATAGAAGTGATGTTGGCAGCTGGAAGGTTATCATACCATCTTCTGTCCCTTCCATGCAGGGAGGCAAAGAAGAGTTTCATCACCAAATCTTCAGCCTCGTCGCTGATAGGGAAGCATTGAAAGAAATCCTAAAATCTTCTCATGTGAGACTCGGGACATTCTCCATTGATGCCAGCAAAACGAGGGAGGAAATCCTCATAGAGAGGAGGCATTTTTCTGGGATATCCTAGGATTTTACTCATATCCAAAGGTCTATAGTTTCCTGGGTCCCATTGTGAAGTCATTGTTGGCTTTGTCATCAGTGGAGTTGCAAGATATTTTTCTTGAAACTATCAAATAATAGGGGGAAAAGGTTGTAGTGGAGTCGCCAGGTAAGCTTGTAAGAAAAGGACTTTGAGGAAAGGCTTACCAAAAGATTTGTCATTGAGGAATATTGACTCAGTGTTCCCCGGCAACGGTGCCAAAATTTTATCGCTCAGTTTGTTGTTTAGGTCAAGTAGTTGAAGGTTAAGGGTCAAACTGGCGTAACAGGAGCTTTCCCCACCCACTGTCACCTCGATGGGGGGCTCTTTCTATTTAGGGTGGATAAGCCCAAGGGAGACGTCCCTGGTAATATGGAGTTTTGAAAGGCAAAGGGTTAAAGGATCAAGGTAAGTTTTCCCTTTCATAGATTACCGCCAATAAGATAGTCAAGGTGAAGGTAAACCACATAAGGGGCACCTGTTTGCGAGACAAAGCAACAACAAAAATAATGCATGCAAAGTGGTTAGCACTTCATAGACTAATGTTCGACAACATAGGTATTCCAACAGAGGATGAACACCTTCAGTAACCACTCACATAACCAGATCAAAGATAAACACACCAATGTTTTCACATGGTAAAAACCCTACGGGGAAACATCCACGGCCCCAGCCAACGCGACCACTTGGAGCAGTTTATTAATGCAAAGAAAAAGATTACAGAGAGATTTTACAAGAGAGTTTCTCACAATCGATCATCGACAAATGACCCTCCATGC
>ML780202.1:696672-711771 GCA_009831015.1 Picea engelmannii
TCCCTCTTTCCTTAAAAAATCCTTGGCAAAACGGCTAGCTTCAAAACATAAATCTAAGGGTGAAGAGTGTTGCAAGAGCAAGGCCCTTCAAACCCTAAAAGTCAAAACCCTAGGTGTAAAATTAATTAGGCCTAGGACATCTTCTTTCTTCAACCTATGTTCAAAAGCTAACTCAAAAAAAGGGGAATTAGTGTAGCAACGACTAGGCTATATTCTCCTTAATCAATGGCTAATTTTTTTTTTCTATCATGGGGACATATAGCAAGGACCTACTTGTGTGCTTGCTACCTAGGGTTTCAATGATTAAGCAAAATAATAACAATGTAACAATAAATGCAAGAGATTTAACCTACAACCATTCATTTAAGAAGTTTTGCATGAGAAATACACTTACAAATCATGAAGAGCTTATCAAACCCTGGTTGTAAACCTTCCAATGATAGAAAACACCATAAAAATGCCAAGAATGATCCTCCACAAGAGTAGTGCCTCACTTCCAAGAGAAAAATACCAAGAAAAAAGACTAAAAATGATTCTCTCACAAGAGAGTGAGTTGTGTTATTTAAAAATGAGAGGCAACGTCCTCTATTTGTATCATCCTAATGACCTTTAATTACAAAATAGGTCATTTAAAGAAGCCGACAAGGCTAACTAACAATATTACACTGTTTGTCACATTAAATGCTAAAAATTTCACAATATGAGCTCAAAAGGGAGACGTAAGGCCCCTCTGAGGGTGACGTTGGCCCTTTTTGGGCAAGATCAGCATCCAGGAAGCAGAACATTGGCCCCTATAGGACTTCTCCAAGCTGCCACATGTGCCAAATTGACCCCGACACACTGCCACATGCTCCAGAAAATGTCCAGCTGCCTCAGGTTACGTCCTGTCCATCAAAAGCAATCGTCCCATATGCAGTGGGTGATCCCCCCTAGGTCGGGCTCTTCCAAAGTGTCCTTGGTAAGGACGTCCTTCTTCTTTCTTGTGCAATGGATCATCACAACGTTGTCCTGCCTTTGCCATCCCATCAACCATTTGATGGGATCTTCATCCCCATGGAGGTCCGAACTAATCATATCCCCATGTCTACTGATCCACTGGTACTTGTCCACTGGGTATGGTCCTGCACATCAAAAACTACGCCCTCCATGGGCTCATTAGTCCTCAGGATCATAGCAATGTCAATCATATTTCATCATTAAATTTATCAAATACATGCATGAAATCCATAGCATATCATCTAAGAGCTCAAATACATTACATAGATCTACTATACAAAGCTGAAGAAGACCAATACAATAACCTATTGGCCTAATACCCATAAGAGAAGGAAAGTTTCCTCAGAAGATCATTCAAGCCATGTTTCATGAGGTGATATGGTCTAGGGATGTCCAGTCACAGTAAGACCAAGGGCAGGTGTTGTCTGTGGGTGCCTTTGTAGGAGGTGAGCTGTACCCATCATGGATGCATTGTTTCCAAGCCCTTTATTTCCTTTATTTTTCATTTATTGCTTTTCTTTCTTTTTTACTTCAAGGTCTGACCAGAGGACACTACCTTGGTGTGGTGACCAGAGCTGACAGTGTTACCCACTGGTATCTTCACAGAAATGATAAGGTTGGCTCGTGATGAGACCCTCTTTTCCTTGGCCATGCAACCAAAGGTCACTGCCCTGGCATGGTGACCAGATAATGGCAATGTCATACTGCTGGATACCTATGAAGATAATGGGTCGGCTCGTGATGAGACCTCCCATCCTCTTGGTTAGGTCTTGTTTTATTATTTTTGTAGGGTCCCTTTAGTTTTTTATCGAGAGACTTTTTATTGCCTTCTCGGGGATCCCTGGGCGAAGCATCTCTAGGTTTTATTTCCTATGGATTTTATCTTTTACCAACTACTTTTACCCCCTGGGCCTTTAGCCCCTTCTTCCCACAATACAAATTGTAACCCTCAAAAGTTCATCCTAATGGCCGGACTAGGGGAATGGGATAGATGTGCGGGAGATAAGATGTAAAATGATAGAATGGTGGAAGCGGATGATGGCTCTAAAAATCCCCCTTGGGGCTAACCAAAACCCATGAATACAAGGTTGCTAAGTCACCCCATCAATCATCCCAACAATGGTCAAGTGGATTAGTGTAAGATCCAAGTAGTTATCAAAAATGACAGGAACCTAATGCATATATAAGAAGGTTATAACGATCAAACATGACACATACCATGATACCTTGGACCAATTACCTCATGGAGCAAGAGTCCTCTCCGATGCAAGTCCAAGTCGATGGTGATGGAAGTTGTTGCTGCTGACATGACAAATCTGGCGAAGAAGAAGAAGTATGGGCCCTCCAAGGCCATGCTCAGGTCAATCCTGCTCTCACTACTTCATGTCTAGGACCTGCGGGCCTCGAGACATGATCTCCTAGTTATCCCTAGATATCGGGGATAACATGCACAGTTAAATCCACATTTTAATTTAATAAAAGTCAGTTTCCCTCACCCATCCTAAACGTGCTCTTGAAATAACTCCTAGTTGTCCCTTTATTCTGTTTATTTCCAATTAATGATTGACGCCTTCATAAAACGGAGTTGAGTTTAAGTAGGAATTTTCTCCTAGTTAGAATATTGTTAACTAGACTCTAGATTCCTTTCTATGTGTACCCATTCCTTTAGCTTTATTCCATTTTTACCTTAAATTCCAATTTGGCAATTACTTTCACATATGTGTATTAAATCACTCTTTAGATTTATTTTATTTTCCTTGATTTCTTAAATTGATTTATTTCCTCCCCTCATTATTTAATTTATAAAATTAGTTTTTAGTCTTCTCACTAACTTAGACTTAAGCTTAATTAAATTTTTATTTGCAAGGGATTTAGACCCTTACGGATTGTGATTAATAAATCCATTAATTAATTAATTAATTAATCAATTAGTTCGATAGTGCTCAAGATTTTACAAGGTTTAACATTTGCTCAAAGTTTTCTAGGCCACCTAGATTCATTGACTCAATTTTTAATTCTGCGATGTGCCCTGCACGATGCACTCTGTGCTCCAAGGGTGCACTCACATTCGATTCAAACTTTTAATTGCATGACGTGCCCTTCAAGACAAACTCTGTGCTCCAAGGGTGCCACTCACCTTTGATTAAAAATTTTAATTACATGACATGCCCTTCAAGACGCACTCTATGCTCCAAGGGTGTCATTCGCCTTTGACTGGTTTTGTTAGTTTTCCAACCTCTAGAGTCAACACTCCATTCAGAAGACCTTGTTAGATATTAATGGATTCTAAGTAATAAGGACCCTTCCTTATTGAGCACCCCTTAGAAATCTTTGTGAGCGACTATCACAATCTTCCCTCACAACCTATGGACCGCACGAACTAGGTAATCATTAACCTACAATTCGAGCCACAACGAGAGTTCTAATAGGATGTGACAAGGATGCCGCCACACCTCTACCTCAATATTTTATCTATGTCCATGGCCCCTTTACTCCTTATGTGAGTTAGATTAGCAAGAAATCGTCAACCTACATCCATCAATGAAACATTGTCAATGATCCATAAACAGTATTAAAATATAATCAATCATATGTCACATATGCATTAATGAAATACTCAAACCAATACAATCCACTCCCTGACTCAATCCAGAGTCCAAGGAGGTCCATTGATGCGATCAACATCCCAATCTGTTGAGTGTCATGTATACTCAGGGAAAACTCGTCAATAGAATCTATCAACACGCATATAATAAATAACATAAAACCATAATCCATCAACATCATCATAAAGATCCATAAGAGAAATAATAACCATGTACTATAACTGGATCACTTGCACACAAGTGTCCTCAAAGAATAATTCAATATCATGTGCTCGAAATGTCGGGATGTTACATACACCCCCTCTTGTTTTAAACTTCATCCCAAAGTTGTACAGTATATAAATGCAATAAATAAAGAATCTGACAAGATCTATATGTATAACTATAAAATAAATATGGAAACTATTGGAACATATCATATGCATCCTCCCAGGTAGTCGAGTGTGGACTATAATTTTCCCACTGGACCTTGACCTGATCGAATGTTGGATGTTGTAGTTGTCAAATGCAATGGTCCAGAATGTGGATTGGATTTGTCATGAGTGCACCCTAATCCGACATGTGCAAGGAACTCATGTCAATCATATGTGTAGGATCACTAACATAATGTCTCAAAATAGATACATGAAAAACATCGTGCATACACCTCAAAGAATCAGGCAAGGCTAGTCCATAGGCCACATGCCCCTTCCTTTCCACAACTTTACAGGGTCCCACAAACCTAGGAGAGAGTTTAGCACCCTTTCCAAACTTGATCAAACTCTTGTGGGGTTTCACCTGCAATAAAAATCAATCGCCAACTTCATAATTAGGTTCAACGTGATGTGCATCGACATAACTTTTATGTCGATCTTTTTCTTATTTAATCCTTTGTCTTATCATTTACATTTGTTCTTCCATTTCTTGGATCATTTCTAGTCCTACCAAGACCCTATCCTCAAGTCAATCCCATATCAATGGAGTCCAACATGGTCACCCGTAAGGAAACTCAAACGGTGCCATCTTAATGATACTTTGATAGTTGTTGTTTTATGCAAACTCTATCAGTGGACAAAACTCTTCCCAATGCTTCTATTGGTCCATCACGTACATACTCAACATATCTTCCAAGATTTGGTTCATTCTTTATTTCTGCATTTCTTTCTCTCAGTGATATTTTGTACTAAAGTTAAGTTGGGTTCCCAAGGCCTCTTGGAAACTATTCCAAAATTGTCATGTAAACATTGATCCTCGATCGGATATGATCCTTTTCGGCATGCCATGCAATCTCACAATATCGCTAATAAAAACTCTAGCTATGTCTGGCGTCTGATATGTCATACGTACAGGAATAAAATGTGCACTCTTCATCAGAGTGTCAATTACCACGAAAATCGATTCATCTCTCCTTGTCATCAGCGGAAAACCAATAATAAAGTCCATATAAATGACCTCCCATTTCAATTCTGGAATATCTTGTGGTTGTAGTAATCCTGTCGGATGTCTATGTTTAGCCTTCACTTGCTGACATTCTAGACATCTCACCACATAGTTAACTATGTCTTCCTTCATTCATTTCCAGAAGAATAAGGGATTAAGGTCTGGCATCATCTCCGTGACTCCTAGATGAACCATGTACAGGGATCTATGAGGTTCATTTAAGATCAAACTTCTCAATTCGTCATTAGTCGTTATGTAAATCTGGTTATTATACCTTATCAATCTGTCATTGTCCAATTTATATCCTTCAAACTTTGGTACCATCATGGTTCCTTGTCCAATATTTTCTTTAACCTATTTATACCAGTCATCATCGCATTGTATAGTTAGAATATTTTCTCCAAGATTCGCCTGAAGAGGTATCACCCAAAATATGTGTGGTCTCTGACTTAACGCATATTCCACTCTGTTCATTTTTCCTTTTATGTAAGTAATCTCAAAATCAAATTCTCTAAGCAGTTCTGACCAATGCATTTATTGCGTGTTCAAGTTACTTTGCGTAAAAATGTGTTGCAAACCACAGTGGTCTGTTTTTAGTTCGAATTTTCATCCAATCAAGTAGTGTCTCCACACTCTCAGGGACACAATGGCCAATAACTCCAAATCATGCGTCGTGTAGTTCTCTTCATGCTTTCTTAATTTCCTTTAGATGTAAGTGATCACTTGACCGTCTTGCATCAAGAATCTACCTAAGACTTTCTTGGATGTGTCTATGCATACCAAGAATTCCTCATCCATATAGGGGACTTTTAGTATCGACGTTGTCTTCAACAACTCCTCGAGCCTTCGAAATGCTTCAACACATTTCTCGGTCCATACAAAATTCTTGTTTTTCTTATGTAGTTCTGTGATTGGATTCTCTATCTTCGAAAAAGCTTCGACGAACTGTCGGTAATATCCTTCTAAAACCATAAAGATACATGATTATGGTACATTCGTTAGCATGGTCCACTCCCTAATATCCTATACCTTCGCCAGAGATAACATGACCTAAGTAATGAATCCTCGATTGATAAAAAGATCATTTTGACAATTTCCCATTTAATGTTTTTCTCATAAACATTGTAGTACCAAGAAAAAATGTTCATCATGTTCTTCCATCATCCGAGAATATATCAATATGTCATCAATGAATATTTGAACAAAATTTTCCAAGTATTGGCAGAATACCCCATTCATCAAGCTCATGAATACCCCCAGGGTGTTTGTTAGTCCAAACGGTAAAATGGTACACTCGTAATGTTTGAACCTCTTCTTGAATGCAGTCTTAGGAATGTCTTCCTTTTTTATCCATAACTGGTGGTATCCTGATCTCAAGTCAATCTTTGAAAACACAGTCGTGCCCTTCATTTGGTCAAAAAAATCGTCTATTCTTGGCAACGGATATTGGTTCTTGATTGTTTCCTTGTTCAATTGATGATAGTCAATATAGAGTCTCCATGACCCATCCTTCTTCCATATGAAAATAACATGCGTATCCTAAGGAGACACACTTGGATGTATAAGTCCCAAGTCCAGCAAATCCTTTAGTTGCATTTTCAACTCCTGTAACTCAGGCGTTGAAATCCAATAAGGCACTCTTGCTATTGGTTCAGTTCCAGGTTTCAATTTGATGGTGAACTCCTTCTCTCTTTTGGGTGGAAAACCTGGTAACTCTTTTAGGAATACATATGAAAACCCTCATACTACCAGAAGGTTTTCTAATCCTTCCACGACGCCTTTGTCATTCAACGTTAAGATTGCATATATCTTGCATCCTTTGCACATGTGCTTCTACAAATGTAGGGAAGAAACGAACCTCAAGGAAACTCCCTAATTTCTTCCCACGATCACTCTTCTTTGTCCCTCATCATTATTCGAACTCAAACGCTTCATCTTAGAGTTGAGTATCACATCATGTGATTCTAACTAGTCCATATCGATCATGATGTCATAAGATCTTAAGATCATGACATACAGGTTGGCCTTCTTTACAAAATCTCCCAGGTTAAGGCTATAGTCTATAACATTTCCTCCAACCTTCTTCTTTGCACCCAAATCCATTTCCACATAGCTAAACTCGTCCTGTTCAACTGCCTTTACCTTGAACAGTTCTCATGAAACATCTTCGACGACCATGTTCAGTTGTGGTAGGATCATCTTCCACCATAGAAGGGTGCTCCCCTTCAACAAAAATACCTCCATGCATACTTTCATGTTGGAGGTGTATTCGCGAAGTGCGAAGCACATCGCCATGTTCTCCAACCATTCATCAGCGGCTACGCCATCCTTGGCACCCATGAACTCAGGAAACTTAACCTTCTCGAGTTCTCTGTGAATTCTACCAGTACCGGATGTGGTGCGTTTTGGACCCTCATGGGTTACAGGCACCCTGTCCTCATCTCTATCTAGTCGGTTAATCAAGGCCTCTAACATCCTCTGAAAGGACCTCATCAAACCAAACACATTCCCCATAACAATATGATCTTGTCCAATGACTTTCTCTTCTTCTTGGGGGTTATACCCCTCTGGCGTTAATGCTACATGAGGCATCACACCTCCTCCCCTAGTAGCATGTCGTCTGCCTCCACGACATCCTCTAACCATGATTACCTATAGGGACACAATTCAATTTAATTAGCGATAAATTAGTAATCAAGTGTTTAATACAGTGGAACGCGTAATGATCCCAAGTCGCTGGGTTGAACCTGCTTTGATACCATATGTAATGTCCCCTCCATTACAACTAGGAAAAGCGAAGTACAAAAGGTAAATATTTTTTTTTGCATTAGGATATTAAATTTGTTACAACATAATAAACAACATCGCAATTTCTACATTGTCATAACTAAAATGATACATAAGAAATGTGTTAACATAATTAACAACATTACAAGTGAATCATCATTGTAATCAATAACGACACAACCAACACATCAACATAAATGATAGTGACACCTAACCAACACATAAACATAAATAGCAACGCAGTTCATCTCATCACAATCAACTGAAGAAAATTATAAACAATGATCAACCAAATACTGAAAATTAAAATGACTACCCACCGAACCTACCCTGCAAGGTTAGGACCTCTAAGACACATAAACAATGATCAAGCCCCAGATTTATCCAATTGATTTTTACCATTTAAGGTCTCAGGGATGGTGATTGTTATGAGGATGAAAGCGGTGTCTAGATCCCACTAATCCAATCAAGACAAATCAACTAGATCAAACAATCAATCTAAACATCAATTATTCAAACACAAGGTTTATTATCAACTTATCATCATACATCAACATCTAATTCATGGCATACAAGTATTCTAGATAATTTCTAGAAGAATCATACATCCACATAATTATCAATGCATGAGTAATCGTCAAATTTATTTTCAAGGAGCAAAGGTAATCATCAATTCTATCTACATGGCACAATTAATCTAATTCTAAAACCTGTCATAAATCGCATTAAATTCATGGCTCCAGAGAATCTATAAACTCAATTAAACATATGTTACATCATTTTTATGGTGCAAGAGAAGTTATCAATCTATTTTCATGGTGCAAAAGAATCTATCAAATCAATCATCTATACGTTAACATTATTTCAAATTGAGCGAATAATCTTAATCATTAAAGAAATCATGCATCAACATTTATTCAAATCATGTGGGTAATCTTAATCGCTTAAGTAATCATAAATCAACATTCCATACATGATGCAAGAAAATCTAATCACTTAATCAACCATACATTAATATTCCTTGGTACATCGTCACAATTCAATTGGACACTTTTGTATAAAATCCTATTGATATGAACAAGAAATCCTATTGAAGGATTGGAGGAATATCCTATTATATAAAAATGGAAGAATTCTCCTCACATTACATTTGGATACAGATATTAGAATCGAAATATTTATTATCGATTTTAGAGAAGCAAAGTACTTTTTAAATGACAACTTTTTCCTTGTTAAAAAGAAAAGTGAAGTAATTTTAGAATTAGGTTTGGGATAAATCTTGATCGTGAATAGTCATAAAATCAGTTGAAAAGAAAGGGCACGTTCAAATATTTACGTCATGTAAATGGAAGGTGGTTTGCTCCATGTTAGGTCATTGTTTACATTGCTCTTTCAACATCATTGGACACTCTGGTATAAAACTGTTAATCTGGATGTTTTCCATTTAATTGGTATGCATGAGACATGAATAGCGAAATGGATAGAAATATAGGTTGTCTAAGCCAAATAATTTTTAGAAAATGTCCTTTTCCTGCCATTATGTAAAGAATTCAACCAACAAAAAGTCTGTAAGGTTTGAAATTTATACAAGTTGGGTACATCGTAACGAAGAGAACAATCCAATATTAAGAAGGGGTATTTTTTTTCCACAATCATATATGATGCAATACTGTTACAATAGATTAGAATCGATTTTAGTTGTAACTGATTTAATAACATTTATGTTTTTTTCTGAAATTCATTGGGAATTGTTTGGATGAAAATAATAAAACATGATAAGAAATAAACATTTGATAGTAACCTTACACTCTGTAACGCCCCCCTTTGACCAAATACTCTCGACACTTTTGTGCTTGTGAAGGAGGAGGGACAAAGAGAACATTGATGGCATGTAGCCAAACTGGCAGAGTGGTACTGGGCTAAGAATTAGAACGCAGGGTTGTAATCTCCCCATAAGAATGCAGAGATGAATAAGCAAAAACATTGGGAAATGAATTAGACCGCAGGATCGTAAACTCCCTATCAAACACAGAGAAACATAAGGAATTATTGCAATCTAGATGGTCATTAAAACGCAGAGATAAATCTCTGAAAAACCACCATTGGGGAGAACGAAAATGTAGGGCGAATTCACATCTCTGGTACAGTTATTTATGAATTCACTAAGAAAAACAAATCACAAAGGATACTCATTGATAAAAATAGTTGAGCCATAAATCACAGAGGAACACAATGTTGTAAATCCGCTGACGAAAAAATGCCAGGAGAGAACACATTGATGGGGGAATTTTATTTTGCAAAATGCAGAGGACATCAAGTAAAAAAAAATGCGACGAGAGAACACGTTGGGCGAATTGTGAAAATATAAAAATGCATAGGTGAAGACTGATTAATGCCAGGAGAATGGGTGAATTGGTACAAGGAAACACGCACTCCAGATTCAAAAAAGCAGAGGCAAATCCCTAATGAGATCGCAATCCAGATTCAATACAAAACAATGCAAAGGTTTCATAGTAAAATCACAAGCATATAAAAATAAATCTCACACGAACTAAAACTCAAAAGATATAATCCAAATAACAAAACTGAGATCTCTCCTAATGATCTATACATCAAATTTTTACTTCAATATGAAACTGAAGATATCAGGGTTACAATATACAAAATCATTATATTGCCAAGAATGCATGAGTTTTATAAACATTCAGAATCTCTACTCCATTAACATCACTATTCAAAATATAGAAGAGTACAACGATTCTTTGTTAACACATAAATAACTAAATATATAGCACCGTGACCATAAAATAGTGGTAGTGGAGTTGTCTATCTAGCCGAAAACTAGCACGTGTTCTTTCCAAGCTTGTACAACGTCAATCCACCTTCGCATGATCGCTAATAATTGAGACTTCACTGGTACCTCCTAGCCAATGCTAGGGGTACTCTTATTCCCCCTTATCCCCTTGAGCCGCAAGGGGCCATGTACACACAAACAAAAATCCTCTAGCTCCCAACTTGCCTCGCAAGGTAGAGCCACCACTCTCTCTCAAGCTGGGTATCCCAATTTGTACAAGTAAAACCAATCAAAATTTCTATAGCATAACATTACTCATAACAAGTGTGATGCATCTCTCAACTTAGCCATTTGTTTTATAGCATTCTCCCACACTTCACAATTAATTCATTTTTTTAATTAAAATAATTTAGAATAATATCCCCCTTACACTTGTCTCCCTTTCCCAATTTGCACAATTAAATCTACATTTAATTTAATAAAATCTAATTTCCCAAACCCATCTTAAATTTCCCAAACCCATCTTAAATTTCCCTTTATTCTCTTTATTTCCAATTAATGTCTGGCGCCTTTCTAAAATTGAGTTGGATTAAAATAGAAATTTTCTCCTAGTTAGACTATTGTTAACTAGACTCTAGATTCCTTTCTATGAATACCCATTCCTTCTTTATTCCATTTTTACCTTAAATTCCAATTTGGTAATTACTTGCACATATATATATTAAATCACTCTTTAGATTTGTTTTATTTTTATTGATTTCTTAAATTGATTTATTTCCTCCCCTCATTATTTAATTTATAAAATTAGTTTTTAGTCTTCTCACTAACTTACACTTAGGATTAATTAAAAAAAAATTGTAAGGGATTTAGACCTTTAGGGATTATGATTAATAAATTCATTATTTATTTAATTAATTAATCAATTAATTTGGTAGTGCTCAAGATTTTACAAGGTTTAACATTTGCTCAAAGGTTTCTAGTCCACATAGATTCTTTGACTCAATTTCTAATTCCGTGGCGTGCCCTTCACGTTGCACTCTGTGCTCTAAGGGTGCACTCACCTTCGATTCAAATTTTTAATTATGTGATGTTCCCTTCAAGACGCACTCTGTGCTCCAAGGGTGACACTCTCCTTTGATTCAATTTTTTAATTACACAATGTTCCCTTCAAGACACATTATGTGCTCCAAGGGTGTCACTCGCCTTTGAAGTTTTTTGGTAGTTGTCCAACCCCTAGAGTCAACACTCGATTTGGGTGACCTTTTGATAGACTAAGGGATTCTAAGGAATAAGGACTCTCCCTTATTGCACACCCCTTATAAATCTTCATGAGCAATTGTCACAATCTTCCCTCATGGCATCATGGACCACTCGAACTAGGTAATCGTTTACCTGCAATTTGAGCTATGACGAGAGTGCTAGTAGGCTCTGACAAGGATGCTTCCACACCTCTCCCTCGATATCTGGTATATTTGCATGGCCCCTTTACTCCTTATGTGAGTTATAGTAGCAAGCAATCGTCAGGTTGCATCCATCAACAAAACATTGTCAATAATCCATAAACAACATCAAAATATAATCAATCATATGTCACATATGCATGAATGAAATACTCAGACCAATACATTCCACTCCCTGACTAAATATGGAGTCTAATGAAGTCCATTGATGCCATCGGCATCCCATTTTGTCAAGTGTCTTTCACACTCAAGGAAAACTTGTCAGTAGCATCTCTCAATATGCATATAATAAATAACATAAAACCATAATCCATCAATATCATCATAAAGATCCATAAGTGAAACAATAACCATGTACTATAACTAGATCACTTGCATACAAGTGTCCTCAAATAATAAATCAATATCATGTGCTCACAAGGGTGGGATGTTATAGATCCAAAGTTGATAATAAATTATATTTTTATGACAAAGCTACAATTTGAAGAGCACGTGGAAATTTTAAAGGGGGTATCAACTGAAAAGTTTAATAGTATAATAGAATACAATGAAAATGAAATTTAAAGTTGGTTAGTGAGTTACAAAAATAAAAATGAAGATATTGAATCTTCACTTCATCAAATTTCATTTTATTTAATGGAATTAGAAGGCATGTTATTTGATATAAAAATTAAACATGAGATCAATGTTGCACCAGTGAAACATTAAACAAAAGATTGGTTAAAATGAGCCTTATTGAAGATAATTGAAGAAGATTAGTTTTGAAGAAGTTGAAACCAACCATACAACCACAACAAGAGATAATATAAAAGGTGCATCAACAAGAAAATTAAAGACATGGAGAATCCATCACAGTAATTCGAAATTGATCACACTCCATTTTCATTAATTCTCCTTTCAGAATTCATCTAGTTGTATTTGTCTATACCAAGAAGAATATGACCAAATCCTAATTGTTCCTTTACCTCATTTTCATGTCTTGGTTTTCTTGTGGCCAACTATGTTCCTTTCAACATATTTTTTCTCTTTCATTTTCTTTCATGTATGGTCCACGGGAGCCATAATCCCAGTCCTTTTGGACAAATTCTCTTGTTTATGTAAGACTATTGAAGACTATTTTACCAATTATATAAGACCCTAGAGAACTATATTGGGGTTAATTTTAATTCTATATTTTAAACTCTGAGTATTTTAGTAAAAACATTTAAAATTGACCTATCAGATCCTATTTTTTATTTTAATGATAAAGAATCGTTTAAAGTTCTCTCACATGTGCAGCATTTACCTTATTTCCTTGAATTTGATCAAATATATTTAAATTTTATGATGTATATGAGGGTTTTTTGCTATTTTCTGTAAAATATCATTTTGTAATATATTTCTACAAATTTTGTGCTTATATGAGTAACAATTCTCGATCCATCTCTCAAGAATTCCAGATATTTTATTATGTTGTTTTAATATTTTGATTTATTTGAATGATAAAGATCATGAGTTTTCTATTAGCATTCTTGACAATCCAAGAGCATCAATATATATCTTTCAATAATATATAGAGGAGGATCGTCTCTATAAAAATGCAAGGGATTCATATCCCCGTGAGGTTGTTGTTTGGATCTTAACAGATTCAAGCATCAACAGTAGGAAAGAGGTAGAACCCAAAGTGACATGTGTGTGGTGTCTCTTTGGTGACAAAGGCATCATGAAATCAAATATTTTTTACTATTTTATCTTATTTCCATATTTTAGCCATTTATCATCTTTAAGGTGGTAACAGATGGGTTGGCATTCCATTATGCAAAAAGTGTTATAGAAAGTGTTTTTATGGTTGAAAATGAATTCCATGATGATAGAATATCGAAGGAAAGACTTTTCCTTCCTCTAATATGGTTGTTTTACATCCTTTTATCAATAGAAAAATCTTTGAAATTATACTTCATACCAATCTACATGTTCAAGTAGAGTGCAATGTGAGGAACTATACCCACATGGTCATAAATCAACATCTAAAAAGGATTTTTTTTGGAAGAAGGAATTGATCACTTTTAACTAAGCTACGATTGTGGCAATTTGTATCTACATATTAGTGTGCTAGTTTATAGAGAACCTCATTTTTAGTTGTCTTCTTTGTAAGATTCATAAAATGATCTAGAGCACCAAACTCCATTATAATATAATTGTGCTCTCTTTTTAACCATATCATTATTTTCTAACCAAATGATGAACTTCATGGGGCATATGCAATGTCTACACCATATGCAAAAGATGGATTTTCTTCAATTCATCTACTGTCATGCTAATTTCCATCATTTTAAGTTGTGTTCCTTGGAATGTTAGCCAAGCATGTAGAGTATAAAAAATACTACAATTATGAGTGTGTTAGGGTCATAATTTGGATAGACATAATGAAACACATCTTCATAAATTACATCAAACAAAAATGGAATAGAATAAATCCCATTCTAATCAAGAATACATTATGCATCAAATACTAAGTAGCTTTAGATAACTAGTCTAATGCAAACTTATCCCAACCCATAGTGTACACCCATTTCATAAATAAATGTAATAGTTGAAGTGATTGAATAGTAAAGAATCCAATTGAAACGAGTACAGAGAAAGAGTATAACTACTACCGCAATAATATGCGGTACATATTTCATCATTGTATGAGAAACCATGAAATTTGTGTCATAAATCATCCAACTTAAAGTTCTCTATTTTGCAAATGATAGTCAAGTACATATTACATGGTCTTATTTCACGAAGGTTATCAAACATGATGTGAAGACAAAATTAAAGGATCAAAATACACACTTCTTAACCAAATCTCAAGTTTTTTGGTTGAAACTTGTGTATAATAGTATGTCTAAGGGACTCATCGTACATGAGTATGTCAAGAGAACCATTACATAAGGGTTATACATAAGAATCAAGAGATGGGAACTATTGACTTCTCACTATAAGGAAATTCATATAATGTTAGAATAGTCATCAAGTAACTTGTACATCAAATTGAGCATCAACATCACTAATG
>ML780202.1:712251-739769 GCA_009831015.1 Picea engelmannii
GGAACCTAGCACAAACCAACTCAAATACTAAAAAAATATTTCAAAATGGAAAAGTGGTGGTAGGAGAGCTCTATGGTTTTCAGTCCTATGGATATTTTTTCATAGGTATGAGAAAAAAGGGTGACGGGACCTTCCCGATGCCTCTCTTTCCCCGTCTTTTCATCCATTTCTCATATTTTTTTTCTATGGGAAATGACATAAGGATTATGTCATAAAGGGGGCACCTAGAAAAGTCTTGGGCCTATATCCATATACAATGGATGACAAAATGGGAAGAGGATGAGGTTGATTATGACCTCAGTTCGGAGAGTCCCAATTCATTCTACTCACACAAATATTTCTTTGGGAGATGGAAGGTTCTAGGGACTCAACCCCGCACACCTCCAAATAACTCGATCGACGATCCTCTACAGAGAGAAGTGCAGAATGATCAGACATCGCGAGGAGGTTCAACTCCAATATTTAATGTCTCCTGCAAAATCACATATTAAAATCATCTCAACTAATTGGAGAGAGATACGAAGGAAGCTCAAATTTTGATCTCCTTCATTACCCAGAAGAGAGTCTCCTCCTAGACATATGTCTCCGGAAATGAAGAAACATAAACCTCCTCAGAAACTTCTGATACATACCTCTCTCGTGAACCTAAGAAAAAGTCTAAAACTACCCCTACCATCAAGAAATTTTGGTGTATCAGGGAAAGAGGACGGAAAGTAAAAATGGTGGTCAACCTAGATATAAGAGTGGAGGAGGTCTCCAGTTATGTGGGTGGAACACTAGTGAAGATATGCAGTGGAAAATAGCTAGGTGAAGAATCCATGAAGATATGGATGGAGTCTCAATAGAAATAACTCCTAGGATATACCCTAGAGGCCCATGTCTTATCTTGGGGTTGGAACTATTTCATTATAAAATATTCGATCGATTATAGTTCCCTTCTCAAAAAGGAATGGTCGTGGGGGGTTGCTCGGTTGGTGCTTAAGTAATGTTCAGTTAAATTTGATCATATTCATGAACCAGTGACTCTAAATAGGGTTTGAAAAATCCTTCCAGGATTATATCTTGCATTTTGAACCAGAGACATGCAGCTAGAGGCCATAGAAAACAAGCTCGGATTATTCATGGGAATGGAACCCAATTGGGCCTCGAAAATGGACCGACATTGGGATTGGATACATGTGGAAGTATATGTAAGAGAAGGTTTAGTGGGCAACACCGATCTAGTCATGGGAAAAAATATTTGGCACCAGAAAGTTGACTATTGGAAACTCCCCTTCTAGTTCCAGGGCTTCCAAGAAATAGTACATATCATAACCCACTATAACTACTTCTATCCTCTTTATCAATATCACCCAAAATTATGGACAAGGAAATCAATCCTGGAAAGAAGAGAGAAAAATTACTCTATTATTGTGGAGGATGGAAAAAATATGGAAGTAACACTAGCACCTATTGAATCAATGGTAGCACAAGATCATAAAATCATTTATGTGGCTTAGCCATACATTTCCATAGGTCATTCTCAACGTAATTCAGAATACCTCCCATGTCTTAATTCCTTTCAATTTTAATTCTTTGAAGATAAGGATAACCTCCCAAGATATTTGTTGATCCCCCCCTCTCTTTCTTGTCCCCTTCCCTTGCTTCCTATTTTCAAGGTTCCCCCCTCTGCACCTTGTTCCCTTGAAATTATCCTGCACCCCCCCCCTAAGACAGAGGTCGAATCCCCCCATCCTTTATCTCCTTTCCCAAATTTTTCTCTCCCACAAGTATCATGTTCAGATTCCCCTCCCCCCTCCCCTATAAAGGAAGATCCTCCCCCCTATAGAGATTCCCCTCATCACTCTTACAACCCTCACCCTATCAAAGGATATCACAAAGGGCTCCCTTGTTAAAACTTATCCCACTCTACCGATCCCCCTCACATATTGGTTGGTAAATGATACGAGTTGAGTTCAAAACATAACTTCAAGGAGGCCTCCCTGTCCAAAGGCGGAATTTTCCTAGACCAATCTCATTCAAATACAATGGGAACAAAATCACACCTTCTAAAATCCCAAGAAACAACTGCCACAGAGATAAAAAAGGAAAACAAATCCCTATTACAAGAGCCCTTAGAGAAGGAAAATCCCAAGGTTATCATGCAAGATGGTGATTCTATACTTCAATGCTAGAGGGTTTGGGAGCCCCTGGAAAAAAATATCCCTCAAAATATTACTTTGTAATCTCAATCCTGATGTGTTAATTATCTAAGAGACAATGTGTAACGGAGAAAAAGATAAGAAATCCTTCAAGACCTTGTTAAAAAACTAGTATTTTTGCACCTTAGATATTGAAGGAATTTTAGGAGGCCTCCTTATAGGATGGAGTCTAGATTTCATAGCCCTTGACTCAACCTCTTTTCATTCTGTAACATCTGTAAATCTAAAGAATAAAAATAGTGATCATTCTTTTACATAGGTTAATATTTATGGACCCTATGATGACAAGATCCCTTTTTGGGAAGAATCAAATTTTGTAGTAGCCTTCAATGACCCACAGACCATAGTAGGAGGATATATAAACTTCTCTCTCTCTCGATGTGAGAAATCTATGGGAAAAACCCCAAAATTGACAATTAGAGAATTTACTTCAAGAATTTCTTGGAGTCCACGTGTCTAGTGGACATTGAACCTTTTAAGATTTCTCCCATTTTGAATAAATTTAAAACATGAGAAGAATCCATAGCAAAAAGAATTGATAGGTTCCTGGTGTCAAAAGGGATCTTGGAGATAGGAATTTGAATCAGATAAACAGTGGTAGAAGGATTTCACTCCAACTATCACCCAATTACTTTGCAAATACATTTGGACCATGAATCCCCCCAGACCCTACTAAAATTAAGAAAACTATGGTTTGAGGAAGATGAGTTCAAAAACATGGCGCTCTATGAATGACACAAGTTAGACCGATTAAATATATACCCTTTTATGATTCAAATGGTGGCCAACCTAGCTAGATTAAAAAGATCCATTAAACAATGGCTCCCTATTTTCATAGCTCAAAGTAAAAGAGATATAAAAGAGATAGAGAGAAAATATCCTTTCTCCTCAAATCCATAGAGAATGGACCTCTAATACAAAGTCAATTAGATGAACTAAAGTGACTAGAGGCTCGAAAATAACCATGGTTGGAGAAGGATGATATAACTTGGTGTATGAAAAGTAGGGAATTATGGCTCAAGGCCAGAGATAATAACACCAAATACTTCCACCAATTTGCAAATTATCGAAAGAATCTCAACATTATTTGGGAAATCAAAAACAAAGATGGAATCCTAGTAAGCACAGTTGCTGAAAAGGTAGAGGCGGGACCCCAATACTTTGAAGGTCAATTTAAATCTCCTAAAGGTTGTCTTATTCAGGAAATTTTTACAGTCATATCAAAATTTCCTATGATCTTCTCTAAATAAATGAATAAGACAATGGAAAAGGAAGTAATGTAGGAAGAGGTCCACGATGTTCTTTAATCTATGCAAAATTGAAAGAGTAAAGGGCTAGATGGATACATGATGAATTTTTTCAAATATTTCTATGACCATATCAAAGACAATTTGTTGTTGGTAGTCAAAGAATATCATAAAACATGCAAGGTAATTAACTCTTTCAACTCCATATTCCTATGCATGATCCCAAAAAAACAATATGGAGACACTTTGATAAGCTTCAAGTTGATATCCTGTTGTAATTTGATTTAAAAGCTATTTCCCAAGGTAATAGCAAAGTGCTTGAAACCGTTTTTGGATTTGGTCACAGGAGAAGAAAAAAATGGATTCCTAAAGAATAGGCATATTCATGACACGGTAGTGGTAGCCTAAGAGAATTTCCATACAGTTAAAAAAAAATCTAAAGGGGGATATTCTGAAATGGGATTTATCCAAAGCATTTGATAGAGTAAACTAGACTTTCCTCATATTAGTTCTGATCCAAATAAGATTAGGAATCAAGTCGGTAAATTGGATCATGGGGTGTTCATAGAATGCCTCGTTTGTTGTCCTAATCAATGGAGCACCCTCTCATTCCTTTAAAGATACAAGGGGCATAAGATAGAGATGCCCGCTATCCCCCTTCTCATTTTTGACAATAGCAAAAGCATTAAGTAGATTGTTGAAGGAGGAAAGGCTTAATGGATCCTTAGAGGAGCAAAGGTTACAGATAGTGAAGAAGTGACCCACCTTCAATTCGTTGATGAAATTTTCTATAGTGTCAAAGGAACTATTCTATAAGTAAGGTGTTTAAAAGGTATTTTATATCTCTTTTGCAGAGCCACTAGTATGTCCATTAACATGGAAAAATACTACATCATCTTCAACAATTGTCCGGAATCAAAAGCCAATTTGATTCTGACGACTATCCTGACCCCTACCAAAGTCCTGGACGATGGTTTCAAATATTGTTGGTTTCATTTAAAACTCGACAATTATAGAGAAAAGGACTAGGATTGTCTTATTCGAAAAATAGAAGCAAGGATAGAAATCTAGGTCAACAAGATATTGTCTAGAGGTGCCACACTTGTCCTTGTCAAAGCAGTGCTCCAAATCATCCCGGTATAATGGAATTCAATAGTGGTTATTCCCAAAGAGGTCATGTTAGCACATATAATTGTAGTCCAATAGTCTCCTTGAAGTGCGCCATTGATTTTGAATTCGGTGCTATGAACTAGCACTGTGAACTGAGACAGGGGCGTTACGAACTCGTTTCCTGTAGCAACTGCATCTAAAGATTTGATATTAATTATAAAACGGTGATGTGGGTTTCTCTGAAATATTTTATGGAGGAGAATGATATCTTTGTTGACTTGCTGACCAAATTTCAGCCTGACCCAGTTTGGCATTTGAGAGATACAATTAAAACACTAGTGCACTGCAAACGGGCGCTGCAAACTCTTTGTTTTGCATAGTTGTTGGATATTCTTCCTGTTTGGAGGCTTCCACCTGTCAAGGAGGGTTCGAACGAATTCTCAGAGATTATTTAGATGTTAAGGGACACTTGCAACTAAGTTTTATCTCCATTAAATACCTCTTGCAGTGAGTTGGAAACAATTTATTAATGACTTCCAACAACTTCCTGAAAATTAGCAGTTTGTTGGATTCTTGTCTCTTTGACTATTGTAACCTATCTCCAAGGCCTAGAATCCTATGCAATAGGGGGAATTCGAATTGTAAAGTTGTCATTTACAGCCTAGGATATAAGAGAGGCATTGGAAATCATTAAGGGGGTTCAATTTTTCAAAGACCCAAGAAGGATTTAGAAGAAGAATGAATGTGGAAATCAATTTGTAAGTCAGAGGGGCATGTGGCTATAATATAGTATGTTATTGAAGATTCATATGCGTTTTTTATATCATATTTTTTTCTTATGTTTTCCTATCCTATTCTTCTTCTTGTTTGAATGTATCGTTTTTGATTTATGGATTCTTGAAGAAGCAGAATATCTACTGTAAACTTGCCCATCTACCATTCTTACTATTCAAGCACGTCTAAATTCTCTTTGCACAGAGGATATTTGTTTAGCGAATGTTCATCTTGATGTCAATTATTTTATTATTCTCTTCTTTATTAAACAAATCCTTTGTCTGATAGGAAGCTTAAATTTCTTCAATGAGCATAATTTTCATGACTCCATTTCCCAATGGTGTATCACTGTTCTCTAGCGAAATATGTTGTCTTTTCCCTTCTTTCAAGTCTGGCTCATCCCTGATTTTAAAACTAAGTTAAATCAAGTTGTATGTTACCAAGATTACTCTTATTTGTAGTTTGGGGGTGACTCTTGGAGAGCTAATAGGTCCTAACCAAAATATGAAAACCAAGTCTCCATTGTTTATGATCTAGTCAGAAAAAATGACCCCATCTTACCAAATGGTCTATAATCACCTCTCCCAAATAATTTGGGGGAGGAGGGATAAAATAAATACACATGTTTGTCTAGGAGTTGGCAGGAAGAAACCTTTGGAGAATAAATCAAGGAAATTCGTTGTGGACTTGAGTAATATCCTCTAAATAATTTTCAAACATGTCCATCAATGATTGGTCTAGAGTTCCACACAAACCCGCTAAAGGATCCATTGTGTGGAAGGCGTTGGTTGAAGATTTCCCATTGGTGGGAAATTGGATAGTATTGAAGGTAGGTGATGCAAGAAGCATTTGGATTAGAGAATATCCTTGTCTAGAAGTTGGAAATAGAATTTCCATTTTTGAACCATTAATTATTTCCCTAAGGGACCATAAGATTCTCAACTTAAATTATTCCAAGGTGGGAATCCCCCAACCAAAAGGTCGACATGGATGGATCTCAAAAAAATATCTAAGCCTATCCAAAGATATCGCAGGAGCATGTAATTCCTACATCTGTAATATCTGTGAAAAAATTATCGCGATAGATGAAGACTCAAGTGATTCTCTAGTCTGGTCTAAGAAATCTAAAGACAACACCTTTACAAGGAAACTAGGATACAAATCTTGGTTCTAAGAGTGATTTCTAGCAACAAATCCTGGTGGTGGGAATTGATTTGGAATCTAAAATCGCCAACACATTATAAAATCACACTTTGGCTTTCCCTAAACAAAAAATTACTCACCTGGGAACATGGGATAAAACGAGGTTGGTGTGGACCTAGCTATTGTCCATTATGTAAAGAAAATTTTGAAGCTTCATCTCATATTTTTATATTCTTTACTTATGTAGGACAGGTCTACAAGTTAGTCAAAGAAAAGTTTAAATCCAATACATATTGGAACAAAATCCAACTGGATGATTTTGTCAAGGATTGGCTTCAGGACAGATCGATCAAACTATATGTTGGGCTTCCTAGCATTCTCATTTCTAACTTATGGTGGGCCTAAAACAAAATAATCTTCATGGAAAAATGGATTCCCCTGGAAGTTACTTCAACCCTCACCATTATTAAATTTGAATAATTCAAAGAAGAACTGAAAGTGAAAAATCCTCGGGCCCCAATTATGCCTGAGATAGATTATGAAGCCTCATAGGGGTTATTTGATGGAGTAAGTCAGGGGAATCCCCCTATGTGTGTATTTGGATTCATGATATACATCAATCATAATTACTATATCTTCATTAGATATGCATTAGGGGAAGGTTCAAACAATAGGATATAATTTATATCTCTTTGGACACTTCTTGAGGCAACCAAGAAAAAGGATGTCACTAAGCTACCAATAGGTGGAAAATATTCCATTCACATTTAAGGTGAGGATCATAAATATTGAGTTTATAGGATCTATAATAAATGGTGCACATATTGTCCATCTTATGTTGTCCAAGTAGTACCTTGTAGTTATTACCTTCAAGATCCATGACATAAAAATCATGCTTTTTCTCTTGAATTCTTTTCCTTTCCATGATCATTGTATTGGTTTTTAAATCAACATTTCAGACCACACTAATGTGGTTCATCATCAAGATTAAAAATATAAATAGTGAAGAGAATTTAAACATATTTATTTAATTAATACAAATTGGAAGCCAAATTAGAATCATTAAGTTTTTTTAAAGTTGGATACCATTTTATTAAGGCTATTTAAATTAAGAATTTCAATATCTTCAAATAAATTGTTCTTTTTTTTTAAGTTCACGGTCATAATTCTGTTAATTTTTCAAAAAATCATATAGAGAAAAGAGCTTTGTTGATGTCCTGGCACTTGGGAAACCAGACCAGTAGTAAAGGAAAATATCAACCGACCATATATATTGTTTGTAATTTGTCCAAAAAACTTTAAAAAGTTGAGGTTCCAGAGATACTCACCTATGAGTTTGGAAATATTTGACAAACCTATGCCTATTTCTATCTGTCATTTTAACAAAAGAGAATTGAAGAGTACCCAGCTTCAAGGGAACGATGACTCGATGGAGATATTCGATGGATTTTTTTTCTAAGAATTGTTATGTATAAAATGTTGGTGGTGAGATGTTGTTAGCATTGTCTGATTTTTGGAAGAGGGATGAAGACGAGCTAGAATCTCTCTAACCATCAGATGAACACCATCGAGCTAAATTTGGACTATGTTTTGGGAATCTTCTCTTGTCTAGAGAATTTGTCCCATGAAGGTATTGATATGCCAACACAATCATATTGTCTTCCAGTAGCAGGTCTCCCGTCCTCTTATGTGACCTACATCTGGCACCCAATGAATTGTATTTTCATCCACTTCAGAATATGTGGTCATGTCCTTTTCTAAGCTGATAAGAGCTTTGACTTCATCCAGATTTATTTGAAATTAGAGGGGAGTGTTACTCTTGTAGTTTATATCCTCAATGTAAGCCTCATGTTGTACTCGGGAGTATGGTCTTCCCTCTTCCTTTTGATGCGAGGAGGAATTTGCAGGTGCCCCCGATCCATGATGATAACCTCGAGGATAACAATGTCAACGTGCTATGATATTGTAGATGAGAGCTCTAAATGAAGGGTGATACATGAGTGAAAGAAAGAGCTCAGAGTACCAATCACCGGCTGTGGCTAGGAAGGACCTGTTTTCGTGAGACGAATTCACTATTTTCAAAGCAGGCATTGAACTATGGTGAAGTACAACATCCATTATTTTTATTGAATATATTAAGATAGAGAAGGAGGATCGTGAGGGGATAATTTATCTTCTAGTCTAGAGGACGGGTACTTAATATCATTTGGAGCATTATCCAGGTGGAATTTATGATAGTACCCCAATTACAGTGTTGTTCTTGAGGACTAGTGGGAGCTCACATGGCTTCCCATTCCATCTATCTCGGGGTGAATGCCTTGATTTAATTGTTGTAGTTGGGTACCAGTTGAAAGGTATTTTTGGTGCTTTGTCGGTACCCACCTGGTTGCTCATACCAACCTGCTCAAGGGTCCTTAAATGTTGAGGCAGTTGTCTAGATGGAGGATCCTCCCATTGTTAGAGTTCTTCTCCCATGGTATCCACCTCATTAATATGAGTGTTTTCCTCCTCGGGGATGGATCTCCCTTTGGTTCACTTCCCAAGCACCCGATATGAGAGTTGGTGGTCCATCAAGGGTATTATAGATAAAGTTCATTGAAATTTTTAATTCTCGTGGGGAATCCAAGGATGTGGCTAGGAATAATCATCGGGATGAGACTTACAATATGTTGAAATTTCTCCAGTCTAGTTTCCAACCTCTAGCTATGAGAAATTTTCAAGATTTGGGAGCCTTGTTGCATACGCTTGATCATATTAATGTTTACATGGGAATCACCCTCCACCATGAGCTGAGAGAAGCCTTGTAGTGAATCTATTCTTATCCCTTATTCCATAGCATGGAGTTCTGATACATTTTTAGTGGTGATGCCAATCTTTCCCCCAAATGTTGCAAAATGTTTCCTTGGCTATTTCGGAAGACTCCACCACAATCTGCTTTGCCTCGGTTTCCTTTAGAATCCCCGTCGAAGTTAAGTTTGGTGAAAATCAAATAAGGGGGGGTCCAGAAAGAAGGAGGAGAAGGAGAGAAAGGGGAGGAGGAGTGGATTAGAATGGCTAGGATAGCTTTGAGGTTGAGGGATTTGAGTATTGAGAGCTCATGAGGGTTTTCCATCCAATCCTCTTCTTTTTGTGATTGAACCAAGATTTTTTCTTGGATGGATTTTGAGATATTTCTCCAAAGGCCTGAAGAAGAGAACGAATGAATCTTGAATATCCTTCTATTACGATCTTTCCAATCTTCCCATGTGAGAAGGCCAAGGAGAATGGTCAAATATTTTTTTACTATTGGGTTCTAAGTAACAGAGAGAGGAAACAATTCTATTTTAGCATGGATAGATTGTATTAAGAATCCTAAGTAGTGGAAGATTAAATTTGAGTGAGTCCATAGTTATTTAGTGTAAGTGAAAGCATTAAAGAGGTGTTCTATAATATCCTCGTGTAAAATATAGAGAGGGAGGCAGTAGGGTCATGAGAATCCCTGTTTGCAAATATTATCCCAGGTGAGGGATTTATTAAGTGTGAGATTCCAAAGGAAGGACGTGGAGAATTTTGACCAGAGATTTTGGTTCCATATTTTTTCTAGATAATAGCTTTCGAGAGCTGGTGGTTCTTGGTTGCAAAAGAGTAGGCTTATTTGGTTGAAAATGTTCCTGAAGAAAAGTACTTTCCCCATCATAGACGGCCTGGTTGATTAGAGAACTGGATTTTCCTCTTATTGAGGTCCACCATGAAGCCGTCGAGGGTATTTTTGTCTGTATCATTGACCCAAAGGTGAGTGGGAATCCATCTTCATCATTGCTTGGGGTTTTCTTCTGGAGTCCAATAATAAGAAGCACATGTTTTATTCTTTTTGGTCATTTTTGATTGAAGACTTTGAAGAGATGTTTGGTCGATCCATCGAGGCCATTGTTTCCATGCGTCCTCCTAGAAGTCGGATTCTTGGCCATTTTTTATTTCCCATAAGTAGTTTTACTGAATTAGATGGTGGTTGTGCCACACTATGTTCCATAGATTGGAGCTTGTTGGAGCATTGTTCAATCTAATAATGTGGCTCTCTTAAAGGTTCTTTGCATAATTTCTTTTCTAGAAGGTATCCCATTATGTCTGAGGGTTGGTTAACCAATTCCACTAAATCTTGGCACCAATGGTTTGTCTAAGAGTCTATGGATCTCTTAGGCCTAGTCCTGCTTTAGATTTTGGGAGACATACAATTTCCCAAGCCACCAAAGCCCATTTATTTTTGTTCTTGGAGTTTCACCAGAGGAAGGAGCGATGGAGGTTTCTAATGGATTTGAGAATAAATTTGAGGGAATATAACACAAAGAAATGGTAAATAGGCATGTATTGAAGGACCAATTTGATGACAATGAGTCTACTTTCTATGTTGAGGGATCAAACGGACTAGTTGTCAAAAAAAAATTCCATGTTTTCTAGGAGGTCTTCCCAGGATTTTCTCTTTAGGGAATTTGCAATCAGGGGAACACCCAGATAATTCGACACTATCTTACTTCATTGGTATCATAGGATTCATGTTAAGTGACGCTGAATTGGTTGAGGGGTATTGAAAAATGAAAGTTGATATTTTTCTTGATTGATGCTCATCCCTAAGGCATCTAAAAAAGCTTGGATAAATTGTTTTATCTGGAGATCCTCTTTTACTGTTTGAGTTTCCATTAACATTGTATCGTCCACAAATTGTTGGTTTGTTGTGGGATTTTTCTCCCCGTGAAGAGAGAGTCCCTTATATTTTCATGGCATTGTTTATGTCTTGATGGCCCTGCCCAAACCTTTCACCATCATAATGAAGAGAAAGGGAGAGAGGGGATCTCCCTGTCAAATGCCATGAGAGGGAGAGAAGGTAGGGGAGGTTCATCCATTGACTAGAATTGAAATCAACAATTTTATCCATTGAATCCATTTTTGATCGAAGTTGAAGGCTACCAGAATTTTGTAGATGTAGTTCCAGCTGAGGATATCGAAGGATTTTGATAGGTCTAGTTTTATAAGAATGTCTAGTTTCTTGTAAGTATGGAGACAATGGAGGAGTTCATGGGTTAAGATAATTCTATCCAATATTTTTCTTCCTTTGACATAGCATGCCTTCTCAAGAGAGATTAGGGAAGGGAAGAGGGGTTTAAGTCTATTGGAAATTATTTTGGTTATAAGCTTATAAATGAAATTTCATAGAGATATATGTTGGAATTTACTAGGATTTTCCACTTTGGCCTCTTTGGGAATGAGAGTGAGAAAGGTGACATTGAAGGAACGGATACATTTTTGAAATTTATAGGAGTCTTCCACCACTTCTGGCACATCATTTTTTATTACCATCTAGCAAGAGTGGTAGAAGTCCATGGTGAAGTCATATGGGCCTGGATATTTTCCTTTGGGCATTTCCCAGATAGTTTGTTCCACTTCTTCCATGGTGATTTCTCTCATCAAGGTTTCATTGTGATATTCAGTAAGTATTTTTGGAATGTGTTGAGTAAATTTTTGTATTGCTTCATTTCTATGTTGTTGGGGTTCTTGCATTAAGGAGAAATAATATCGCAGTAGTTCTGATTGGATATCTTGGTGATTCCAGACTTTATTTCTCTGATTATCTCTCAGGAAGGTGATTTTTTTCTCATGTCTTCGTTGGATGATCGAGTTGTGGAATAATTTTTCATTCCTTTCCCCTTCCTTTAGCCAAAGGACTTTGGATTTCTAGCACCATAGTATTTCCTCTTGATTTTCTATTATTGATATTTGGGACATGAGAGAGGATTCTTCATCAATTATCTCCTGGGAGATCCCATTGGTCATAATGAGTTGTTGAATCTATTTCATTATTTATTATAGTTGATTTTTTTCTTTGAAAATATTACCAAATTATGTTTTATTCCAGTCCTTTAATTATTGTTTTAGGTTCTTCAAATGTTGTTGGAATCTGTACAAAGGTAAACTAGAGTTAATTGTCATTTCCTACCACCATGAGGGGAAGTTTGAGTGGAAATAAGGATGAGTTATACAAAAGGATTCGAAGTGGAAGCGATGGTTTTTAGGCATGGCTTGAATGTCAATATGGAGGTGAATAGGCCAGTGGTCAGAGCCATGGTAAGGTAGGATTGAGGCTTCAATCACAAACAAATTTAGCAGAAGGGATTTTGAGACAAGGAAGCGATTCAAATTGGAGGTCATTTGATGCACACTCTTACAATGATTATTCCAAGTGAATATGTCAGTAGTGGTTTCCCAGTCCACTAATATTACATCATTGATGGTTTCCTTGAATCGTTTTGATTCAAGATAGAGGCGATTGAGGCCACCTCATTTTTTTGAGAGGGAGGAAATAACATTGAAGTGTCCAACTAAAAGATAGGGAAAGTCATCAATTAGGGGCTCAGGAAGTGCAAGGATTGAATGAAGGACAATTTTTCTTGAGTGGCTTAGGGTCCATAGACATTTGTAATGTAGCCACGTTGATCTGATCCTGTAGGTTGGAATTTAGTAGAGATGGAGCGGCTGATAGTAAATAAATATGAGAGGGTAATTTTAGAAGGGTTCTGTAGGATGGCAAGGCCACCCAGAGAACCCTATGCATCTATCCCTATTGAGAAGTAGCCTCACCGACACTTGGTGGTAATCTTTTCAAGGGTTTCAAAGTTACATTTTTTTTCTTGGATCATCATAATGGAGGGTTTTTCAGTAGAGATTACGTTTTTTAGACTTCTTTGTTTTCTTGGGCCATTGAGGCCTCTTACATTCCAGGAGGTGACAATCATTGAGAAGGTTTGGTTTGGGAGGAAAATTTCTCTGCCATGCTCTTGATTCTTCCAGAATTGAGAAGTAGTTCACCTAATTCTTATAATAATTGCTTATTCGAGGGTATTCCTCATTTCTTGTCATCTTTTGGCACCTTGATTGGTTCTTTTCTTGAAGAATTTTTTATTCCAAGAGAGGAAGAAGCATAGTTCTTACCTTTTTGTGATGTTGTCACTTTATCCTTGTTTCTAGATTTTATGAGAGAACTTTGTAGAAGATTGATTTTCTTTTCAGGAATAGAATGTTCTTCTTTCCTCTCGCATGTGTTTGTTATGTTTTGCATATCTAGATATTAGAGATCCATGTCTTCTATATCTTCTAGATCTGTCTTGAAAGGGTCAATTATATTCATGGTGGTGTCCTAGTCCTGGGGGACGGATGCTATAATTGAAGGATTAGGGCAGTGAGGAAAGCTGGATTTCTTATCTTGGCTAAGCATGGAGTTTGGTTGGATCTTTGGAGTGGGATTAGGAATTGAGTTTCCTTGTTCAAAGATTCTTTCCAAGGAATCAAAACTATCTCTTGTGCAAGGTCCCTTGGGATTTGGTTGGGTGGGGATTTTGTTTGGATCATTACATTTGGTAGGGAATTTTTCAAAGGCATCATCGTCCTTTTCTTCCTGAGATTTGTTTTTTTCCAATTTCTTATTCAAAGGGAAATCCTTGAAAACATGGGCATGAGCGTGAAATTTTTCTGCACTGGAAGGGGATGTGCTCATAGTCGAGCATCTAGTTCCAATAATTGTCCCTGTATTGGAGGAAAATTGAGGTCGACAATGATTTTGAGACATTTAGATAGATGTAGATGCGAGCATAGGAAGTGTATCGACCTTGAAGAGTAGAATATTCTATACGAACAAATGATCCAAGTGTGTTTCCTATCCCTTCTAATATCTTCAGGTGCCAATACTCCTAAGAGAGAAAGTATAGCCTAATCTAGACTAGAGCTGTAGTAAAATATTCCTTTTCTAGGATACAATTTTCTTTCCATATGTGCATGTAAAGTCCAGTAGAATTGATGAAGTATGGGCCTCCTTGGAATACTCTTTCTTGGTCCTCAACCTTATTGAACATTGTTGTAAAAAACCCTTGGAGCCAAGTTTGAGTGAGACATCACCCTTTGGATTCCAACGAGTCTTAATCCACCATAGGAGCGCTCTCTCTGATGGCCAAAGGCCCATGAATTTTCACATGACAGGGAATGGTCTTCCATATATTGGATTTTCTTGATAAGGATGGGGGACAAAATTTCATATTGCAAGATTTCCTCTAATTTTGGCATGCAGGTCGATGAATGATTTTTCTTAGAGTTTGGGAGAGATTGGTTCAGGGTGGTTTGAATCTCCGAGCTAGGCAAAGCCTCCTTTGACAATTCAATTTCCATTGAGTTAGGAGAGTTAAAATTCATAGGGGTAGAATTCAATTGGGAGATGAATGATCGCTTCCAACCACCACATTGCAGAAGGAGGGGGAGGCCCGTCCTTGAGCATAGGTCGCCATTACTAGGTCAGGGTTGTAGGTAGGAAATCAGAGTTTGGTTGCAAAGCAGTAGTTTTTGTATATTATCCATCTTCAAATAAATTATTAATTCTATTTAAATTAAGATTTTTAATATCTTCACATAAAGTTAGTAAGTTAATATATGATTCTATGTATTATAAAATTGATAAATTATGATGATATTAAATCAGTTAAAATTAATATGTATCATAAAATTGATAAATTATAATGGTAATAAATAAGTTGAAATTTATTATTATTATTTTATTATTATTATTATTATATGAAAAATAACTCATTATATATTAATTAGTTTTTATTCTAATTTGTTTAATATTAATTTTTATTTTATTAAGATTCATATAAGTAATTATATATCACTAATTTTAGTTATATATAAATATATAATTAACATATATAGTTAATTATAAATATATAAGTAATAAATAATAATAATTACAACATTAATAAATATAAATGAATCAATAAATAAATATAAATAATAAATCAAACATAGATTAAATATCAATCAATTATAAAAAATAAATACAACATCGTTTAAAATTTAAATATCTTAAATATCTAGCATGGGCATGACTGTTAAAATTGACAAAAAAAAGGTTAGGATAATTAAATACAAAAGGATCACCTACGATACTTTTTTTTATGAAAACAATAGCTAGGAGGAAGTACCTTCATATAAGTATCTTGGAATTGATATCCACCACAAGCTCAATTGGAACTATAGTGTTGAAAAAGGGATAAATGGAGGGTGGAAAGATTATTATGGGCTCAAAAACAATAATAAATCAACAGGCCTTTGGCTTTGGATAAAAAAAAATATATCTTTCACACTCTTGTCACTCCAATTATTTTATATGGATGTGAAGTTTGGGGTTGCAGTGAATTGAGAGAATCATGGAGAAAGATAGAACAAATACAAAATAATTTTATGACTTATGATCTCAAAATTAAGAGCAATACACCCTATCCTATCCTCCTCATAGAATAAAGCATTTCTGCATTGAGAGAATTGTTATGATTAGGTACCTAACATACAAGAACAAGATAAACAACATGGATGACAAGAGGCTCCCCAAAATTTCTTCAAACTATAGCCAAAACCACCAACGACTTAAGTGGGGATGGCATAAAGATGCCAAATATTGGCTAAATCATTGGGAAATACAAGAAGAAGCCATCATGCAGAATATTGGTAATATTACAAATATTATCACTTATAAATTTAACGAGAATATGTGGTGTGATAAATAATTAGTGGATAAAAGAAAATTAAGATACTACAACGAGGTGGCCAACCCAAATTTAGAAGATTAAAATTACCTCTATGTTTTGAAAAGTGAAAAGAATAAAATCAACATTGCTAAAATAAGAATAAACTCTCACGAGATACATAGTGAAATTGGGTGTTGGACAACTCCAAAAACAACATGGAATGAGAGAATTTGTCACCTTTGTGACACTAAGTGGGTAGAAGATGAAAAACACTTCCTCTTGGTTTTCCCTGCCTATACCCATATTAGATCCCAATTTAATATATTTCCACATTACCGACTTTCCTAACCTCCTAAGTCATCAAAACTATGGTGATCTTGGAATGCTTCTCTCAATGCTTTTTGAGTATAGAAATATAATTTTAAATAAATTGAAGTAATATCTTACCTTCTTAAGGTCTAATAAATCAATTGGTCTCAATGGATGTTAATATTCTTCTTCTTCGTATTCATCATCATCATCATCATCATCATCATCATCATCATCACCATCATCATCGTCGTCGTTGTNTCATCATCATCATCATCATCATCATCATCATCATCATCATCATCATCATCATCATCATCATCATCATCATCATCATCATCATCATCATCATCATCATCATCATATATATATATACATTATTGGTATAATTTTAATTGTTAATTTATATTTATAATTAATTTTATTTATGACCCATTTATTTATATTACTAAATAATTTTATTTATGAATTGTTTATTTGTATTTAGTAATACAATATATTTATATATAAATAATTTAATCTTTATTACTATTTATATAAAAGGAAGGTTGTTTATATATATTAAAAAACCCATTTTTCCAAGAAAAAAAAGGCTTTATATTCATTAATAACTATACATATTACATTCGTTCATTTGGCATGTGTAGGAACCTATCAAAACTTGTTATGGTTATTTCTTTCTTTACAAAACTTCCACAAAAATCTTTACATCCTTTTATCCACATTTCATTATATATAGATATTCAAGTCTTCAAAATACAAACATCAACCCCTGGGGGGGTCAGAATCTGAATTCCATAACTTTGGTTTCCACCCCATCCATGTATTCATAAAACCCAAAGGTGTTGATTTGGAGTTCCAAGGATTCCTTTGAAAATTCATCACCTTTTGAATTGATTTCCTGCAAGATGTGGTGGAAAGAAAGCCACTCAAAGGAGAGGAAACCCAACTTAATATCTCTCAAGATAGAGGCCAAACTTATATTTTGAATTTTTTCTCTTCCTTGTGCCCATTCTATTACCAGTTTAGAGTTCCCCAGAACCTGCAATTTACAAACATTTTTTTCTTAGTGGTTTCTAGGAGGGCCCATAAAGAAATCATTTCATATTTGTTGTTTGTTCCATGCCTGGGAGCATACCTTATGTGAATATAATGAGTCTAGATGATGAATAATACCACCCCAAATCTACACTTGGATGGGTGACCTTGTGTTGCACTATCAAATAAGCCCCATGGGATCCCTAGATCCAAATAAGACATGATGGGAAGTATAGGCTTGGGGACTTTAAGGTCCACCTTAAATTCCTCCTCCAGTCCAATATTAATGGCCACAGTGACTTCGAGAGCCATAAAATCTTCATTGAGAACAATAGTATTCCGGGCCCACTAGATATTTGAGACCATTAGGATAGAAAATTTTGCGTACTATGAGATTGAACTGTCCATCATCCAAGTCATGAAGTTGTCTTCCAGACCACCAAGGGACCAGTTAGAATTAGCCCCCATCTTATGTTTTATCGCCTCTTCTATCTGTTGATGTCTGGAAAACATCAGGAAGACATTCTCCTAGATTAATAATTAATAATATAATTATTGATTATTAAATAATATATATATATATATATATATAAAGTAAATGATAACAATAAATAGTTATTGATTATCCAAGGGACTCATCCATTCATGGATGGTCACCATATGTTATCTATATATGGAACACTCATTATTGTAATAATACATCAATATCACATATTATCTCATATAGAAAAATCAACTTGGTATTAGAGAAAGATTGGGCTTGACTCCCTCATAGGAGGGCCCAAGAGTGTGTCTTTCCATCAGTTCTAGAGAGAGCATAATTGTAGTATAATTCAACAAGAATGACATCCAACATGTTGGAGTGCAATTGGAAACCTGGTATCATAACTGAGTGAAATAACAATAGATGTTTGTGGGAGATTGATCCAATTAAAGAGAATGTGTGTTGTGGAAGCTACAATCGAGCCCACCGACAAATAAGAGTGTAAGTGGGTGTGGTTCTGGTTATATGATATGTTCATGTTCAGGTAGAAAATTATTGAATGCACATTAAACAATGTGTTTCACACCATCATACCTACCAATGAGGTGTAGATCATAGTGTATGTCTTGTATATAACCTACGAGAAGTGAGGAGGTGATCGAGTGGGCTTGAGATGTAGTCCTGCTATCTAAGACTCATGTCACGTAGATAATCGTGTTTCTCAAAGGACATTTTATCTTTCCCATTGTGCGGATGTGAAGACTCAAATCCTAGTTGTCAAATGACCAAATCAAGCCACCATTGGAAAGATAGTGGAATAAAATTCTTCTCATAATCCATATTCATGAAGGTGTTGCATTTTTGGTCTTCTGTTTGGTTGCCAAAGTTCGTTGTCGAAGAATTTACCATAAGCCTCTTTCAATACATAACTAAATATTTCTAAAGATTGATAACTGGCCATAGCCACGTTAGTGCAGAAATAAGAGAAACATGTCCTGGTAGGTAAATCCTAAAGAAGTCCATCGAGAGGAGACATAACATAGGGGCCACTTCAACAATTAAAAATTGGAAAAAAATAGAAATTATTCAAGACAAATTGGAGCAAGAAAAGGAAATATAGATGGATTGTTGAAACTATTTCAAGAGGATCTTCATTCTCCAGCCATTAAGGCCAACCTGAAGGAATTATTTCCTCTATGTACCATGCTTAAAAGTAGAGCCAATATGGCCAAATAAAGTGTCATTCCTTGATTGATTGATCTTATTCATAGGGTAGACACATGCATTGTAGAGCAGTTGTTGGTGATTTTGAAGGCACTTTCCACCTTTTTAGAAGGTTGGTATGACATACTTGGCCATACCCTAGCCATACCCATTATTGTTAGAATATTCCTGGAAATGTTTGATATTGCAATGGATTATGTAGTTGAGATTCTATTGGGAGTCTGCTTCAATTCTGCAGAGGAATATATTCTAATATAACTTGTATATATGTTTGAGGCAGCATCATGAGACATTATCATCAAAGGGTCCTGTGTGGACTAGTAGGGGGGAATGTAGTCTTCATCTTGACGAGCCTTAGATGATCAAATGAAGGAACCAAGACATCGGTTTCATGAGGAAACCTCGATATGTCTTGTGAGACATTGGTTCCATGAGGGAACCTCGATATGTCTTAGACATTGGTTCCATGAGGGAACCTCAATGTGTATTAAGCATGTGTTCCATGAGAGAACCACAAGATGTCAAGTATTCACATAGTTCATGAGTGAAGCTTGAGGTTGGTCACTTCAAGATATTTGGGTGTCCATTATACATTCATGTACCCAAGGAGAAAAGGACCAGGATAAACCATTTAGGAAGAAAGGGTACATTTGTGGGGTACAATGATTCTTCGAAGGCATACAAGATCTACATCCCTAATCAAAGATAGATTGAGGTGAGTAAATATGTTACCTTTGAGGACGAGGTATCCTTAAGGATATCTAGAGGATATCACATGGAGATTGATAGTGAGAGACATGAAGATATGGTTTCTTCTCCCCCTCACTCTCCAGTATTTTAGAGGGAGAGAGTTGAGCTTATTGATCCAATTGATCACGTTGATCCCATATATCCAATTGATGTTCCCATAAATGTTGCAGTAGGTCGGAAGATACCTACATGGGCTCGTCAGACTCTGAAAGAGGAAGAAGGACATGTATCTCCTCATGGTACCTTCCAAGAGAGAAATATACCTCAGAGATATTCATTCTATGTTTCATTTATGAGCCACATCATTGATTCAAAGCCTTCCTGTTATTAGGAGGCATCTAGTAAGCCAGTATGGGGAGATGCCATGATGGAGGAGTATTAATACATCATGAAGAATGATGTTGGGATATTGTTCCGAGACCTGAGGAGAAGTCTGTAGTGACTTCCAAGTGGATCTATAAGATCAAAAACACAACTGACATAAGAATCAAGAAGAAAAAAATGAGATTTGTTGCTAGAGGATTCTCTTAGATGGAGGGGATAGATTATAAGGAGACATTTTCTCATGTTTCTCGATACAATTATATCCAAACGATTATTTCTCTTGAAACATCCATGGGTTGGAGACTGCATCATATGGATGTGAAAACAACCCTTGTCAATAGAGATATTGAGGAAGAAGTATACATCGAGTATCCATATGGTTTTTTTATACATGAGAAGGAGTCTCATGTGTGCAGGTTGAAGAAGACCCTGTATGGACTCAAGAATGCACCTCAAGCTTGGTATGCAAGGATTTATGGAAACCAGATGAGTTTGGGCTTTGGAAAAAGTGTTGTTGATCCCAACATGTACTACAAAATTGTTAATAGTGAGTCCCTGATTTTTGTTCCCCTGCATTGATTATTTATTCCTCACCGGTACATAGAGCCTTATTGTTGAATGCAAGTATGCATTGGCCTATGAGTTTGATATTAAATTCCTTGGTATGATGCACTACTTCTTGGGACTAGAGGTGTGGCAGAGAACTAATGAGATCCTCCTAAGTCAGGGGAAGTACATAGTTGAGATATTGAAAATGTTTGGGATGTTGAACTATAAGCCAATGGCTACACCAATGGTGACAAATCTAAAGAAACTAACTTTTTATTATTCTGATTTCGATGAGATTGATCCGACCCTATACAGATAACTGATTGGGTCATTGATGTATCTGGTTAACACCAGACCATATATTTTCTATGCAGTGAGTGCATTTATCTAGTTTATGAGTTAGTCGAGACAAACACACTCGATTTCTATGAAGCGTGTGTTGAGATACCTATGAGGCACATTTGTACATGGTATGAGATATACTTCAAATATTGACATGATATTGTAGGGATATACTAACTATTAATTATAAAGGAGCATAGTGGATAGGAAACGCACCTCCGAGTGTTTCTTCACTTTGGGATATTCCATGGTTTCCTGATGTGGTAGGAAACATACTTATGTGGCTTTGAGAACCACAAAATCATAGTAATTTACATTGAGTGTGGAAGTCCACGAAGCAGTGTGCCTTCACAAGATCCTTGCATATATATTTGGACATGTGTTGGATTCCATCGTTATTCATTATGATAACCAGACTTGTGTGAATCTCTTAGAGAATCCAATGTTTCATGAAAGATCAAGTACCATTACATCATAGAAATGGAGCAGAGGAAGGAAGTACTAGTGCAGTACCTTCCTACAGATGAACAAATTGTTTATTTTCTTACTAAACCCCTTACTAGGACAAAGTTAGAATACTTCCATGATAGACTTGGCATGGTAGAGAATTCCTCCCTTGTTGAGAGGGATTTTTTATGTTTGCAACTTCCTAAGACATTATCCATAACATACTCCTATGTGACTAAGTTTATTTAATCTGTGAGGACACTTATTTGAGAAGGGATAAGTGGGTTTGGGCTTATAGCCCAATGTCCCTTGTGGAGAGCACCTGAGGACATGCCCCTTGTGGAGAGAACATGAGGACATGTCAAGGGATTTGACCTTGATGTCACACACTATGGGGAGTTTACCCTAGTGTTTCTAGAGGGAGTAGCCTCTATAAGTCCACATGGGAGTGACATGTGAGACAAACATTCTCCAAATCATAGTCCTTTGTGACTGAGTTGATTTTATCTCTGAGGAAACTTATTTGAGAAGGGATAAGTGGGTTTGGGATTATATTCCAACATCCCTTGTGGATAGCACATGATGACATTTTAAGGGAGTTTACCTTGACGTCACACACTATGGGGAGTTGACCCTAGTGCTTCTAGAGGGAGTATCCTCTGGAATTCCACATGGGAATGCCATGTGTGACATACCTTTTGCTACTACGGTGGTTTTGTACCACTGGAAGAGATTGTGTGTCTCTGTATAGTAATTGTGTACTACTATGGAAATATACCTCCCTAGCTAAGAGGGAGTATTGATGTTTCAACATTGGGAGGACCTTCTCCTAGATTAGGTTATACACCAAGGGAGATAGGATACATTTATCACAAAGGTGTACTTGTGGTAAATGGTCATAGGCGTAGTCCTTCCTTGATCATGACAAGGAATCATATGGACTCGAGGTGCTTGAGGTTCTTTCAACGCTTCAGTTAGCATCAAGATGACCACAGGGGTGTACCTGTGGTGAATGAACCTTGAGTAGTATTTGTCCTAGTCATGGTGATTTTACAAGGAATGATAAAGACTCAAGATGCTAGATGTTATCACATGCGGACCCAGAGTGAGCTTGATCTTAGAGAGAGTCAATTGGCTCAGAAGGAGAGACGCAGAAGGAGTTTCTCCTTAGTCTAGGTAGGAGAGAGACATCTCCCAAGACTGATAGACAAGTGTCATGAGTCAAGGGAAAAGTTTGTATAATTCAAAAACAAGCTTGGCATGATGCAAAATGCATCCCTCGTTGAGAGGGAGTGTTGATGTTTGGAAAAAATTGGGAAGACATTCTCCTAGAAGAGTAATAATTAATAATATATTTATTGATTATTAAATAATATATATAATAAGTAAATGATAATAATAAATATTCATTGATTATCCAAGGGACACATCGCTTCATGTATGGTCACCATATGTTCTCTATATATGGTGTTAGGACCATACAATGTACCTTTTTTCCCACACCTTTTGCCACCATTACACTCTTGTTCCACTCACATTTAAACTCATATTATCACTTTACCCTATCTTTCCAAAGGTATACAACGTCTCTTCTCTTTACTATATGTTTAATTTGTTTTGCATATAATTTTACATTACTCTCGTACTTAACCTTTGATCAGAAATGTATAAGTGCTGAAACAGTTCGAACTGCAGATTAACATTGAGGCCTCTTGCTGAAACAGTTAAAGAACGCAAACCCTGTGGTTGAAATAGCAACTCATACATAAGAAGTTGTTACATAGTCCATGGTCAACGATGTTGAAACAAAGAATAAGTTGTTACACAGTTCGTGGTCAACGATGCTGAAACACAGAAGAAGTTGTTACACAGTCCGTAGTCAACGATGTTGAAACACAGAAGAAGTTGTTACACAGTCCATGGTCAACGATGTTGAAACATAGTAGAAGTTGTTACATAGTCTGTGGTCAGCGATGCTGAAACAGTCAGAACGCAAATCCCATGGCTAAAACAACCCGTGATTTGCGATGTTGAAACAACATACAACAACAGTAACAAGAGACAAATAAAGAATCTGTTACTCCAGCCGCAACAGCAACACCTCACTCAACACTTGTAATAGCATTCTGTTGCGGGAGACTAGGATATCCTATTCTAGTTTAGAAAGTCGATCTGACTAAGAATAGGACTCAGATGTACACCTGTAATTAGTTGATTAAATTGTATCGAAGGGATCCTCCTCTTTAAATAAGAGGAAATCACCATTCGAGGGGGGCTTCATTTTTTGTACTAAGAAAGGATTTACAGAGAGGGACGTGTTTTACTTCAGATTGTAATGTAACACAGTTGACAGATGAATAAAATATTGTTATGAGCATTTCTCTTTAGTTCCTTTCATTTTAGGGGAATCTTGTGAGAAGGGAGTGCCCACCTTCTTCACAAGATTCACCCATTATCTTTGTAGTGTGTTAGTGTGATTTATGTTTATTCCTTGATTAAATTCTGTTTTGTTGAAACACTACTTTATTGAATTTTGTTTTGCTGAAACACTACTTTACTGAACTTTGTCTTGTTGAAACTCTGCTTTACTGAATGTTACATTGTTTTCATGTGATTCATGCTTGAGTAACTGTTAATCATTTTTAGTTAGCAATCATGTTTGATGAATTTATGAAAGCTTGGTAATCAGGGACACGTGCTGAAGATTCCTTCTTGGGAATTAGGGTCATGTTCTTTGTTAGAGATAATTAGCCTTTCGTGCATTAATGAGTTCATGAAAGTGTGCTAATCAGAAACTGTTATAACCCTAAATTGCAATACACATGCTTACCTGGCATCAGGCCAACTCATATCCCTTCATTGCCAAAACATATGCTGAGAAACCTCTTTGAAAATCCTCTTGGGTGAAGGTACACGCGCCCTAACCCACTACTGCACGTGTTGGAACGCTGGCAGGACTACTACAGCCCACGCTTACCTAAGAAATCACAAAAAAAAGGAAAGTTTCCGACGGGACAAAAAGCTATGGGTCAGTTAATTGAAACTCCCAGCCATGCATGGCCAAGAGTTCGTCCAAAACCCTAGCTCCTTCTAGCCTATAAAAGAAGGGGTAGGGGTACTATTTGGAGGAGGAAAATTATAGCGAAGAAACTCTGCCCATTTGCCAAATCCATTTGTCCCAACCCTTTAGCCTTTCCTCAAGCCTAAGGAGAATTAATGCAAAGCAGTTAGAGGACAAAGAAGAGGAAGAGCCTAGGATCAGGATCAAGGAATGGTGGTCAGTCTCGACTTTGATTGTAAGTTGATTCATTTTGAAAATAATAAAAGAATGGTTTTCCCGTCCCAATGCATGAGTTATCTATGATTTGTGTAATTTATGCTTAATTTCTAACCCTCAAGTAGAAAAATAGCATGCATGCGTAGTGTTTTGTCTTGATTGCAGGTTAACTTTGGAAGGAGCAGCGCAAAGAAGTGGGCAAAGCGCAATGGAGGATCTACACCAAACATCAGTAAAAAGGTTAGTAGTTCCTTTCCATGCATGTGTCTTGAAAGAGGGATTTAAGTTTTGGGTGGTAGGTTAAAAGGTCATTTCTTTAATGTCAAAATCTGCATGCAAATCAGACCCTAGTTTTCTAGTCCATAGGGTATTATTTCCCAACAACAGAAATAGGTGTTGAAGTTTCCTACTTAGGAAATAGGGTCTTGTTCTCTGTTAGAGATATTTATCCTTCAGTGCATTAATGAGTTCATGAAAGTGTGCTAATCAGAAACAGGTGTTGAAGTTTCCTGCTTAGGAAATAGGGTCATGTTCTCTGTTAAGAGATAGTTAGCCTTCAGTGCATTAATGAGTTCATGAAAGTGTGCTAATCAGAAACAGGTGTTGAAGTTTCCTGCTTGGGAAATAGGGTCCTATTCTTTGTTAAGAGATAGACAACCTTCAGTGTGTATGTCAATTATTTCAGTTAAGCAATGAGTTCATGAAGTGTGATGATCGGAAACAGGTGTTGAAGATTCCTGCTTTGGGAATAGGGTCTTGTTCTCTGGTTACAGAATAGTTGGTCTTTCCTGTTGTAGTATCTTGTTGTTATTTTAATGTAATCCAGGATTCTTCAATTAATCATTTCTTTAAACTTTGAGCTCTGCAATAGGTAGGTTGCTTTCCTGTAACTCAAGTTAGAACTTCAGTTTGTTCAAGGCAAGTGTGATTAATATATTTGTACTACAACTCTAGGTTGCTTTTGAGATTGAGCATATATATTGCATGGTTACCTTTGAAATAAACAGACTTCCCTGGGTTGAAAATTTATGTAGCACTTGATTGTTTAATCAAATAAGCAATTATAGTGACCAACATTTTGGCATCGTTGTCGGGGAAGGTAATTATAGATTTCAAAAGCACTTATGATTTTTCAGATACAAAGATTGCATGAGAGGACGCAGAGATCCCAAAGAAACTGACCCTACTGGTGGCAGGGGAAGAGGAAAAGGAGGAAGAAAGACTTATATTGACGAGATTATATCAAAGTCTGAATCTGCTGCTCAATGACCAAACTCTCGGAAACCAAAATCCCAACCTTCATTTCAAGCAAACTTTGAGACAAGGAAATAAGTTTGGAGTCCTGAGACAGTCCAGAAACCAGTAGGAAACATTGAGGACAGAGAAAGCGCGGTACGGGAGAAGAAAGAAGAAAACATGGATGAGTACAATGAAGAATTGCATCACTAAGAACAGGTAGGTCCTAAAGGAGAGGTAAATGATGAAAACTCTTTCTCCACATTACGATTTCCTATTGGTGATCTTCCTAGAGGGGTAGCCCCCATGAAGAACATTCCACTCTCAGCACTACCTAATTTTCATGGGTTGTCTTGAGAAGATCCTGATGAATTCCTTTTTGAGTTTGATATATTATGCAGAATTTATGATTATGTTTCCAATGCTCAAAAATTAAAGCTATTTCTAGCAACATGAAAAGTAAATGCACTAAGATGGTTCATGAGTCTTGGAGGCCATGTAATCACAACATGGTACCAAATGAAACAAAAATTCCTGAATAAATACCAGGACTATTGTTGAACAAGAGAAAAGAGGGAGGAACTATTTAAGATGATGCATAAAGAGGATGAAAATATGGAGGACTTTGTAGAAAGGCTACAGTATAATCTACAAAGATCCAGTCACCCCAATGTAAGTACATATATTCTCAAAACTATATTATTAAAAGGAGTAAGGGATGACTGTCTAGATATGTTGAATATGCTTGGAAAATGGGACATATCTAAGGAATCATACGATGAAATTGTTAACTTATGCAAAATATGTTCAAGAGGAGCTTCAAGAAATAGATCAAACATCAGGGACACCACATTTTCAAGAGTCCAAAAATCAGCCAGTGGGGGAGCAACAAGAGCTGAGATAGGTAATTTACTTGAAGGTTTCAAAACTGAAATGTTAATCTCTTTTGCCTCACAAATTGATACCCTGCAGATTCAAAATAAGCAAGCAAAAGCAGAAGAAACCCTGTCCATCTTTTGTTCTAAATGCAAAGACAAGCACCCACGAAGGGAATGTCCATTGGACAAAAATCCAATCTGCACCATCTGTGATAAATATCATGAGACTCAACAATTCCCATCTTTACCAGGGATCAAGGAAACATTACAAACAACGGACGAAGAAGTTGAAGCTGTCTATCTGTTGACACAGAGAAGGCAATGGCAACCGTGGGGACAAGGTATGAATCCTAACATGCCATTTACATCTTCTAATCGTTGGAATAATTATCCTTCTTTCAATCAAATGAGTTACCCTCTCTATAATCAAATGCAATATCCTAATCAAATGAATTACCCACCCATGCAACAAGCTAACCCACCCTTTGTTGATCCATCAATGCGGACTCCTTGGCCTCCACAACAACAACAACCATATCAGAACCAATGGAATCCAAATTGGAGAGGACAACAACTCCCCTTCCCAAATCAATTACCTCAATCACAATTTCTACAACCACTCTCCTTACCATCAGGTACTCCACCA